>OZ010719.1:5093130-5147109 GCA_963932345.1 Ophion ventricosus | reverse complement strand
GCCGTGTGTCCATGATATAAGGTTTGGCCTCGATACAGTACCGAATTCGGCTTGTGAACCGAATTTGAATAAGGCTAGAGCGGCCTATAATTGGGGTAACTTTCGACTTTGCGAGGATGCGAAACCTACAAAACACAAACAGCATCATTCTACAGGACGTATACGAGTGACGTGTGTGTGTGTGTGTGTGTGTGTATGTGTGTGTGTGTGTGTGTGTGTGTGTGTGTGTGTGTGTGTGTGTGCGTGTGTGTGTGCGCGAGTATTAAGCTCGTTGGGATCCTACGGGATTAACAGTGTTTACGATTTAAGCGTATTTACCTCCCGTACACTCTTCTGGAGGGGCAAAGGTCCCAAGTACATGGGTTTGAATAAATCCTGTCGAGGTTAAATCGCGCGAACCGCTATGTACGCGACCATGGGGGAGGAAGGGGGGGGGGGGGCAGAAATAGGGATAGAGAGATGGAATAATAAAAAAGAGGTATACAAGGTCTGTAAATATGAAACCGGAATTTGCCCATAGATGGCCCTAGCTGTCAATGTAGTTACCTCCAAGTCGCATCATTGGCGCCATTTGCTTTGTTGATATCTGACAAAGATTTTTCACTTACAACAATACAAGTTTCATACCCCAACATAGTTTGTTATAGCATTGAACATGTCGAATGTTGTGCCTGGAAATTATGATTTGCGGACAGCATTAATGTTCTGTTACCATTTGAAGAAAACTACTGCAGAATCGCATTGAATGCTTGTCGAAGCTTACGGTGAGCATGCTCTTGGTAAATCACAGTGCTTTGAGTGGTTTAAGAAATTCACAAGTGGTGATTTTGACGTGAGAAACGAAGAACATGGGAGGTCACAGAAAAAGTTTATAGACATCGAATTGCAAGCATTGTTAGATGCTAAAAGATGGCATAACTTTTAATACTGAACGCTACCGTCAACAAATGATCGATTTGAATCAAGCTTTGCGTGAAAAACGACCGGCGGAGCCCCCCCCCCCAATGACACTAAACGCAGTATTTATATGATTTTCAACATAAATTCCGAGATTATAATGCTTTATTTATTTATATTCTTTGTTTATTTATAACACACCTTACGTGTAACAAATAATACACATGGATTTGCAATGTAATATCCTGATAACGAAGTAAACAAGACATTTTAATGTTATGTATACAATAAAGGGTGATCACGCGCGGCGTTAAAGTGATGGGAGCAGTTGACTCGTCCATAGCCGGCATGACGAGCTCCTGACCTCTCGCGTTAGATATAATTTAAAGGGCTCCATAGAGGAGGAAGACGATCAGCGTGGTAGACAACAAAGAGATGTCGAGGGTGAAAGAGAGAAGGAGGCGGAGAAATACCCGCAGACGAATAGACAAGAAAGGAGAGAGAGAAAGAGAGAGCGAGAGAGAGAGAGAGAGAGAGAGAGAGAGAGAGAGAGAGAGAGAGAGTGAGAGAGAGAGCGAGAGAGAGGGGGGAGAGAGAGAGAGAACCCATTGTGCGCGCGCATTTCTGTTTCAAGTTTCGAGACATCGCTCGTTGTATCGCGCTGTATCGATTCTATTCCCTCCCCTCGATCCCTTCCCGCTGAGCTCACCTAACAGTCTCTTTCCATCTCGGCGATTTCCCCTCGCGACCAAAGAATCCCTGGCTCGTGATACGTTTTCCCTCGGTATCTCGCGCCAAAGCCATTAACGCTGAATTGATCATTAAAAAAATCCAGAAGTTGTCCACCTAATGACGAGAATCAAACGAAGAGATGAACGGGGTAAAAACGTTGAAACGTTCTTCAGAAGGGGATCGAATGTTGCGTAAAAGGGGGTAGGTTGACGTTGTGAACGAAGCAAGCTCATACCTACCGCCACTCGTCACCCCTACAACCCCTCTCGTCGTGTTCACCTCCACTCCGTGTCTTCCAAATCCCTACTCCACCGGCGATCATTTTGCTGTAGCTTGGCCGCTCGTTGCACCCTCTGAAAACTACCCCGTCGGCCATGTATTTCGCTTGAAAGTTCACCTCTCGCTTGCCAGATGGCGCCAACGGTGAATTTTCCTCTACAAACTCAAAGCTGTGAGCCAGCACAGTGGTAGACTTCCGGTCGTATGTTGGTAAGGTGGTAAACGCTTTTGGAAACACACCCTCTCTCTCTCTCTCTCTCGCTCTCTGCGCCTTGGTTTCTATCGTGCTCTCTTTACCCTGATGGAATGTTTATCGTTCGAATCATCCGAGCTTCGCACGAGCGCCGGCAGCTGTCACTAGTCAACAATTCTACATCCTCCAAACGCTTTTACCCCTGCGATTACAGTCTATCCTCGTGCCCGAGAGTTCGACGGCAGGAAAGTGAGATCGGACCTGCCGGCAGGATATCCCGGAAATTATGAGGTTGCGAATAAAGTATTCAATGAAAATTGTAAATTGTAAATGCAACTGTTATTAACCTATTTTTTACCACGTTTTTATTAACTCGCTTTCTTGTCTGTCGGTTTGTTTGTTCGGTACGAATTTTACAATCGATTTTAAACTGACTTCCGGATGAGCTTGAGACTTGAAAGTTTAAAGATAGTTCAGAACTGGATGACAAACAAACAAACAAACAGACAAGATAAATATAAAATATATATATAATAATATAAATGAAATTACATACAAATAGATATTGTATATATTTAAGGTCGTAGGCCACTCTAAGCTTTTCCATAAATCGATTTTTTTTCTGTTTAAAATGTACCTTAGTACCTATAAAATTATATTCCCAAAGATTATGGGTGTGAAAAATCTCTAAGTACTCGATTTTCAAATTCTAGCGCAGCCCCTCTTGATTCATGTCGTGACTTTCTACTAACTTTAAACGCGTTTATCTCAAAACTATATTTTTGATATATTGATATATATTTTTTGATATATTGTTTTTTGTCAAAATGGCGCATTTTTAAAACAAAAAGTATAAAATGCCATGAGAAAATGGTCAGAAAATTGTTTATAAAAAAGGAACTATGCAATATAATAAAAAAAAATCCTACGTAGTGCCTCAGAAAATGTAATTCTAAATATACAGTTAAAATTTCAAGTGAATCGGTTGAAATTTGTTTGAGTTATGAGTCCGGCCGACTTGAAATATGTAGTTTTGAGATAAACGCGATTAAAGTCAGTAGAAAGTCACGACATGAATCAAGAGGGGTTGCGCTGGAATTCGAAAATCGAGTACTTAGAGATTTTTCACACCCATAATCTTTTGGAATATAATTTTATAGGCACTGAGGTACATTTTTAACAAAAAAAATCGATTTTTGGAAAATCCTAGAGTGGCCTAAGGCCTTAAACCAAAACTCTGATTTTACCAATAATTTGAGTTAAAAAAAAGAATAACAAATTAACGCGCCATCCAAATGCAAAAATCCTGTGTCACATCCTAGATAATATTTTAAAGAATATATGGTATAAATTTCATCAAAATCGATACAGTAGATCTCGAGATATTTTGGCCATTAGTTTGAAAAGAAGGTCCTACTAGATGACTTATGTCTCCATCATTAAATTAAATTTTTTTTTTCATGAATCTATAATGTATTTGTGATAAATAAAAATTATTTTATATATTTAATAGTTGCGTCGAATTTGAAATAAAATTTATTCCTATTTTCCCGAGCGCCACTAGTTTGTGGCATTGGTCAAAGGTTCGCGGCTTCAGGGAAGTGCGAACAGGGACACGCCACCCCTGCGAGGAAGATTATTAAAGCAGGATACAAGGAGCCTAGAATGCAAAGATGCTCATGCAAGAGCTGATAACAGAGATTCTGATATATATATGTATGCGTGTCTGTGTTTGTGTTGATAAGGCACCCAACGGACTTCGAAAGTTTTCACATCGATCATTGTAGATAATTGTATGTTTTAACTATGGTAAGAACGAACTCTTTTACAATAAATAAATTGAAGTTCTCACCTGAAGTGACCTGAGTCCACGGTTGGTCAGGGCTCAGCAAGATGGATTTTTATAGTTGGACGTCAGTCAAGTTGACGAACTTGACGAAATTCAATAATGATTAATAAAAATTATTATGCATGGACTCGGTTATAGGGGAGTTCGATTGGACGACGCTTGGCAATTAAGATTGGAGCATTTATTGATACCCAATTTTTATTTTAAGAAATAATTTCAGGCAACTACAATTCACAGTACCTTTTGTTGGATGGCTCGGCGACCTTGGTCAATATCTGTCGCTTGACGCTCTTCTCTACCCACACATTAATTAAATTTATATAATAAATAATCGGTGCAACAATAATATAACTTAATAAATAAATGTACGACGACAATTTCAACGATTCGACTCTCTCTCTCTCTCTCTCTCTCTCTCTCTCTCTCTCTCTCTCTCTCTCTCTCTCTCTCTCTCTCTTACCCTTTCTTCGACGGTTTGGAGAAAAGTGACCTCTCCGAGTGAAATTCCTCCTACCTCACTTTTCGATTTCGCCCCCCTATGGCGTATTTACACCCCACTCATTACAAAAGCGTTTTTCGACGCCACATTCATTGGGGATAAATCGCAGGATCTGCTCGGTTCGCGACAATGAGGTATAGTGATAATATAATTATGGAAATTCCTGTCACAGTAGTTTAGACATTTTGTTTAGTAGCTTCTTGCTGCAAACTTTTTCTGTATCCATAGATGCTCTCTGACCCGGATAGTGCGCGAGTCACGTGAATACAACATTTTTTGTTCCTCTCTGTACTTTCATCAGTGATGTCATGCATATACAACGGGGTTTACGCGTCAGCATATTACGAGTGTAATATGCAAATTGCCAGGCGTAACGATGGAGATAATAATTATTAATGGATGAAATCTCGGATCCACATCAACAAACGTGATTCGTTCGAGTTATTATTATCAGTATCAGTCCGAATGATTTTCGTCCACGACCTCTCGTTCCATCACTGAATTTTAACTCACAAATTTGTACGTTCCTATGAAAAGCTCGTACGATGAAACGTTTCGATATTTAATTGTATACAATTTGTTCAAATATCGTCGACATGATTTTTGAGATCCAGCTACATGGTGAAATATGACATCTAAACGTTGCGATAATTCTTAATGGAAAAATTATTTAATAACAACAATTAATTATGAACTGTGCAATACATTTCGTAGTAGGTACAACGTACATGGCAGTGTGATAAAATACAACGTTACATACATTGCAATAAAGCAAAATAACGACGATTGCATGTAACAATATTTAATTAAAAGATGCTATTCATAAACAGAAAATGTATTAGCTTTGAATATCCAAGTATGATAAAACTTGATTTTTTATCGTGATATTTTGAGGTGAAGCCAGATTCTTTAATCATTGCATGGGATGATTTTAGATCGTTTTAAAGTTATGTTTTCCACAAACTCAAAAAGATGTTGTTTTGAGAAAAACGTGTTTAAAGTTTCGAAATACGAAAACTCAGTGATTTCGGTGACTCACCGTGTTTGGTGAGTCACTGGAATCTTTGAGTTTTGAGGAAAACCCATTGAGTGAACCCAAACAAACTCACTTTACCACTGTATTCTTGAGAGATTTGACAACATTGTATGTAAAAAAATTAGATTTTTTAATGCCGCTACATGTATTTCCCCCCATAAGTGACATCTGTCCATACTGAACTATAAAACACGTGCAGACACTTACAGCCAAATCGCGTATTCCAAAGCAACCACCTACTAGAATGTCACGAAAATATTGTTCGTGTGAGAGTAGTCCATTTCTCGCAATCGTAAGCATACGAGGTGTGTAAATTAAGTGAGACTGATTTTTTTCCATTTTTTTATTCGAATAGAATTACAATTCAATATTATCGTCATCAAAATAACTTCCTTGGGAAGCCACACAGTGCTGGAGACCGTTCTTCCGATCCTCATAGCAGTGCTGGAACTCGGATACTGGAATATTCTTCAGCTGGCCGGGTACAGCCGTTTCAATGTTTTCGAGTGTCCCAAAATGACGTCCCTTGAGGTTATTTTTCAATCTCGGGAAAAGGAAAAAGTCACAAGGACTCAAGTCAGACGAATAAAGAGGCTGAGGAGCCACAGAAATGTTATTACTGGCCAAAAGCTCGTTTATTAAAATTTCTGTGTGACAGCAATTTTTCTCATCCCCAATTAATTGGTCAAAATCTGATTAACGGTGGTGTGAGTCAAATTCAACTCTTTCCCGATCATTCTAACTGTCAATCGACGATCTGAACGCACAAGATCCCGTATTCTGTCGACATTTTCATCGGTTCTTGAAGATGAAGGCCTTCCGCTGCATGGTTCATCTTCAATCGACTCTGTTCCTTCTAAAAATGCTTTAAACCACCGAAAAAGCTGGGCCCTTGACAAAAAACTGTCTCCGTAGGTCTGCTGAAGTTTTGCAAAAGTTTCTGTTGCACTGTGCCCAAGTCTGAAGCACAACCTGATAGCAGACTGTTGCTCGAAATTGATGTCACCCATTTTTAGAACGCACTATAAAAAACTGTTTCACGAAAAAAATCGCTACTGACAACCAAATGACTTTAGCGAGTTGAAACTCGTACTGAAGGCGTATCACGTGTTCATCTGCCGCCCCTCCAAGTCTCGCGGCCCAAGTATTGCCTGATCGAACGCTACGTCGCCAGTCTCATTACTTAATTTACGCACCTCGTACATGCCACTAAAAATTAATTATCATGGTCTACTATCTTACTAATTTATTAATGTTTTTATGTATTCGGTTTATTGATCGATCTATTATTTATCTATATACATAAATATATATATATAGATCTATTACTCTATTTATTTATTGATCCGACAGTCTACGATGTTAATCATTTTTAGATCTGGCAACATCATTACTCTTTATCCTTCCTCTTCATTTCTCCATCCTAATCACCACTTTATTTTCTGTACAATCATCGTGATTGATCATTACTGACTTCAACAACAGGCGGAATTAGCCAATGTATCTAGAGAAACGGAATGATAGCTTGGGGAACTTAGTGAAGTATTAATAGAACGCATGCATTGCGTGAATAGAACATAGCTCGGCTGCCATGGTTGTTCGCGTTCCTTCTCATCGTGTGTGATACCCGGTGACACTTTCGACCCTTCCGTTCGCTATCCCGGATGTCACACACCACTAACTGTCCTGTGACATAAACGAATATCATATCGCGTGTATGATAGTGATCTTCGGTAGAGTATACCGCTCCGTATATGTCTGGTTTATTCGGTACGACGCATTTCACTCACTCACCCTCCGTATACTCTGCTCTCTCTCTCTCTCTCTCTCTCTCTCTCTCTCTCTCTCTCTCTCTCTCTCTCTCTCTCTCTCTCTCTCTTGCTCTTGCTCTTTCTCCCTTCGTCATTTAGCTCGAGACTCCGTGTAATACTGTCGTAAAACGTTGCACGGCAAATTCACCCAAAAGGGTCGAAAGGGAGAAATACACAAACACCAATGACCAGGGGTTGTTGTATGTGCAATGCAGAATGAGCTTCTGAATTGGCTATATTGTGCGACGATAGTGTTCCCCCAGGGCCTTCGAGGCCTCGCAATGACGTCGCGTTTACTACCTATGAGAAAAAGAATAAATAGAGTACATTCCCAAAAATTAATTATTGGCTGATGAGGCCTGCTCACTGGAGCGAAGAGTCGAGGACCCTAGCTGGACCTCTAGGGTAATCCAAAAGTAGAAGAAAATAAGGTACATAAAAAAAGAAATCAGTCTTTTTTTAAATTATTATTTGTTCCATTTTACGGAGTGCTTTTCCCCTTTTGCGTGACCACCTTATGATTTTTATAACTCGGCTAATTTTATGAGTATCATTAAGCAGTTTTCACATACGTATTCTGAAAGGTCTGTAGAATAATAAAATAATTAACCGTTCGCGGTCACACGTTCTCGCTGTAACACGCTGGTCATAGGGGGTCGCAATGACCCCAGCCATGTTTAAACGATTGCCGCGTTGACCGTATCGTTCCGAATGACTCGTAAAAATGTAGGATGTTAGTTTGAACATTCTAGAATGTGGCATTCTCGGTATTATATGGTTATCGAATTTTTAAATGGCGGAAAAAAATCAGCAAGTGATCAATGCGTAAAACAACCCCTTTTTTACTTAAAAAAAAATCATAACTCTTGCAATTTTCAATTTTTTTTAATAAAATTTTAAGGCGATACTCTTGAGATGTGATAGTTTAGGGGGAAAAATCGGTCCATAGTGGGCGTTATAAAAAAGGTATTTATTCTTATATCTGAAGAGCCGTTTAGGAGTGAAATAATCATAAAAAATGTGCAATTTATTGTAAAAAGTGGCCGCCAACAACGTATAATATTTTTGGCTTAAAGTTACTTAAAAGAGGGATGAAAAACCAATTGCTAAAAACTTCTAGACAAATTTCCAAGGTGGCAACAAAGTATGTCGACTGAAATTGGGCTATGAATTTATAGATGAAGGTGGTGCAATCCGATCCATGCGATATAGGTTCAGTGGAAAGAATGGCACACTATGTATCAAATATCTTTTTTTTTTAAGTGACTGTTGAGAAAAATACGAAGACCAATCGCAACCACGCCACTGTTCTCGTTTCAGTCTCTCTAGCGGCATGTAAAAAATTATCCTCTGTAAAATACGAAGCAAACAGCGCCATGTCGCTTCTCACAATTCTCCCCTATCCACGTCCATCCTTTACCGGTCGCTTCGAGCATAAGGTGTTAAAGGAGGATTTAATATCAGAGCCACTGGACACTCGGGGAGGTGGGGGGGTGGGTTTCGCTCTCGTCTCGGTCCCCCTCTCATATCGGTTTGCACACAACGCTCGCTGGAAATCCTTTGACAAGATGACATGACACCTTGGTGAGACTATCGTTGCCTCAACACTGCATACTACCTCGTTGTATGCCGCGTGTGTATCACCGCGAATTTCCCGACATTCCCCCGGATGTGATACCAAGCTAGACCGTCTACCCAACATCGGGGTGAGCTCTTCGCATTATCTAATAATTAAACTTAATGAAATATCGTCAAATATTGTTGAATAGCTGGGATCGTCCGTCTACCACGGGCTAGTCTAATTGTTTTTACACTAATTATTATACAACACGTAATAATAATATAACTATGAATATTATAAACAGAAATTATAAGTTATATGATATAATGATGTAGTATAGTATAATATAAAAATAAACATAATATAATACGAGGGTCATGTGAAAAGTTTCCGGCCTTTTTGAGAAAGACACATATTTCGAAGCAAAACAAAATTTATTTCCCAACGTAGTTTACCTTCGAATCAATACATTTGATCCAACGTTTCTCTCGACCTTTCAAACCGTCGGGAAATAATTGATTGTCTTAAACCGAAAAATACTGGTTTACAGCGTCTTCCACCTCGTCATTAGATCCAAATTTTTTTTCTTTGAGATGTTTTTTTTTCAAATTGGGAAACAGAAAAAAGTCGCTGGGCGCTAGATCTGGCCAATAAAGTGCCCGTGCAGAAATTTCTCAGGGATATCTAAGTTCTAATCGGATCCCGATCGGGATATGATACGGATTCCCTAGAAGGGATATCCTCATCGGAATCCAGATGGCGCCCACTACGTAGCACAAGGCAGACACGTGGTTGCAAGAATTCAAAATACGTATTTTTCTTAGCAAATTAAATACATACTTTCTTAGTTTTTTTACTAATTTAATTTAAATATAATTACTCAGAATAAATAACCTATATTACTTTTCTCCACGAAATATAAGTCTTTCAAGGTCTTTATACTGTTTTTTTCGAAATTTTTTATTAAATGTAGAAATCTTGTTCGAAATTCTGTTATTAAAATATATAAGTTTTGACAGTTATACTGTAGCACCAATGTTTACCTAATCTTTTTCCGATCCTTGAATAAATGATTTCAGAAAACGTCCAGAGTCTCCAGTTGATACGAATCGGTATCTCCTGGTGATTTTTACATTCATCCCTGCGATCCGATTCGATATCGAACTACCCGAGTAGAAATTCTGCTCCGACTACAAGAAAGGCCTGATCAGGCATCCTGATTTTTTTTCCATGCCTTGATCAGGATTTTTGATCAAGCCCTGATCATTTTTGTGAAACTTTCCCTGACTTCGGCCTAATCAGGGTAAAAAATCAAGGCTTGATCAGTGAAAAAAATCAAAGCCTGACCAGGATAGAACATCAAGGCTTGATCACGGTACAAAATAACGGCCTGATCAGGATACAAAATCGAAGCCTCATCAGCGTAAAATATAAAGGCCTGATCAGTGCAAAAAACCTAAGCCTGATCAGGGCTTCATTTTTCAAAGATTATTTTAAGTGAAACATCATCGCCTAGTCAGGATGACGACTGAACCTCTGCTGAGGATGTCCTATTTATTCCTGAAATAGAAAACACCACGCATACCCAAAATAGAAAAAGGCACATAATTACAAATAACGCTGATACTTTATTTTCTAAACTAAATAGGAATCTTAGTTTATCACATTGATTTTTCTTATCACTTAGTTTATCACATAGAATTTTCTCATTACTCTACTTTATGACATATGTTTTGTATGTGGAAAATAAATAAAACTTTGTTTTATATTTTTTATATAGAAAAAACGCGAAATAAACTTTTTTTTATTTTTCACACGAAACTGAAGGAACTTGGAAAACAAGGAAAAGGACTTAGAAATAAAGCTAAATAAAGCTTATAAAGTTTTTATGGATTGCTGTTGCGGGTTTTTCCCTCGACATTTGTCCTTGTCTTTTGCGGAATTGAAGACGTATGAAAAAAATACGTATCTAATAGTCTTTGATGCTCTACATGAGTTTCAACATGAGTTTCAACAAAATCAAATGGCCGACGACGAAAGTGATGTTCCTCGTTAGAGTGATGATGAATTATTGATAAGAAAAAAAAATTAGAAAGGTACTGAAGGGTTGAAATAGTGTCATCCAAAAACATGGTCGGTTGGAAGAACTTTTCTTAGTAAAAGAATAAAGAGCGGGCGAGTTTCACGTGACGAGAAATATCGTGAGAGAAAAACGGCACATACCCGAACTCACCCTATAGGGTGCCCTCGCCCCGTACATTTTCCAACCCTCACAGAGGAAAAGCTCAGCTAAGTCATTACTATTAATAACCAGACAGCGAGAACACCACTCGACAGGGCGTGCTATTATTCATAATGATGTGATTCATTCCTCTGTTGGATCCTGGGAGGTCACGATATGCCTTGCCTCCTGCCCTTTCTCTCCGTCTCTCACGCATACCCTTTTTCTCATCTTCTTCTCCATTTTGTTATGCTGGTTCATCATTCGTTTTCACCGTTCTCCTGGCACCCGAGCCTTTTGCCTTTTCTATTGGCTGGCTCGTATACACGAGACCTCGGGGTTGTTCATCTTCGTCTTCATTCACCATAATCACTTGCCATCTTCTCTTATTCTCCATTATGGTATCTCAGTGGCTTATTTCCCGTAGCCTCGCCATTAATTGCATTACCATGCGAATATTAAATTTGTCCGTGGTTATACCAAAAGGGCTGTCTACCAACTCTCTCTCTCTCTCTCTCTCTCTCTCTCTCTCTCTCGCTCTCTCTCTCTCTGTCGCGCATCTACGTCTTATTTGTCTACGTCTTATACATATTTTCTTTCAAATCTTGGATTGTAGGTAACGTTCCAACCTCCTTAAACAAGTTACGAAAAATTAAGATGGATCAGATCAAAGCTCGACCTCAATTTCCGCACGGGCGAGCCAGATTTTTTCCTTCCTCAAAACAAACACGAGTGAAATTGTCAAAAACTGTCTTGGGAAACGTATGTCTTCTCCAGGTTTGATGACCAAAGAGCGAGCCTGGTGAGAGTACAATGACAGAAGAAAGAAAAAGAGAAGAGTAGCGAACGGGAGGTCAGCAAGTGAGAGAAAAATAATAAAAGTAAAAGATGCCGTGATGGAGAGAGCGTGAAAAAAAAAAGCGGAAGAGTGCAAGCACTACCTTTATAGGCAGAGGTAGTTCTGCGAGAATGGTTTCGCAGATATGAGCAAGATAAATCTCGGATGCGGATGCGTAGCGCCCTTAGGGACGACGCTGGTATGGGGCGCATCGTGCTGTGCCTTCTGTCGTTCTTTCTTGCTCCCTCCCCCTTCCACTCCTTCCACTCCATCCACCCTTACTCGTGTACTAACGGTAGTATCTACTGTTAGACTCCAGCAGCACGAAAGGTGTACTAAAGTTATTCTGTTGTGCCATGCAGGACTGCGATCTCGCCACTGTTCTACCTTGTGTATGTGTGTGTACAATAATGTCCGAAATAACAGGTATGCCACTGTGTGGTATGAAGAGGAACTATCGTATCTAAAGGGTGTCTCAAAATGACCAGACATTTTCAATTTCGCGCCATTTTTTGTTGTTGTGACGAACATAAAGTACTAATCTTTGACAACTAGCATCAAGGAAGTATTGAGGTTTAGTCATGAAGAATTACACGATCGGTGCAACGCGTAGAAATTGTGAAAATGCAATGTGAAACAATGCAGTTATTGCAGACGAAGTTGGAATATTGTGGCGCCATTGGACTTCTTTCTTTGGGATTTTCTGAAAGGAAAACTGTATGCCAATGAACCACCGACCATTCCGGAGCTCAAGGAAGCAATTGAACGCACCATTAAGAGGGGAAAACCCTTCACAATGGTGAAAAAATCAATTTTTCTTCACGTTTCGAAAGTATGTATTGAAAGTGTACTGGAAAATCGAAAAATGGAAATATGAAATATTTACGAAGTTATAGCACATAGTCGAGAGCGTGCCGGGGACTGCATGAGGTGAACTAGGAAAACTTTAAACGCGATTATCTCGAAATTTCATTTCCAAAAACTGCCCATGTTAGAGCTCAAAAAGTTATTGATCGATCTGGCTGAAATTTTGGGAAGTTTCTCACTATAACATTAGCGGAAGGATATATCTAAAATTTTAAGGTTACCGCGTAAATAAATCACTTTTCTGGATTAAAGATTGTCGATAAAATGGTCAAAAATAAGAAAATTTGATTTAAATGACTAGTTAATTTTTTATTTTATACTTTTTAAATATTTTTATAGATATATGCTTCCCCTGAACATGTCAATAATCGAAAAATCTTTTCGATTTTTGCTTCAGATCAATAGAAAAGATTAGACAATTAGAGCATTTTTCGATATCGCGCAAAAGACACCTAAAGGAAAATCTTATAACGCCGCCATTTTTTTTTATTTCAACACTTGAAAGTAGTAATAAGATAATGTTAAAATTTTTAAATGATGCGATTATTTTAGCAGCTTTAAAAAAATTCATGAAAAATGACTCATTTTCGAGTGACCAAAGGGTTTCTCCCGCTTCATGAAATAAGTTCGCAATTATGCCAAAATGTTATTAAAAATTTCGTCAAAAGAGTGAACGCTTGCAAACAGGGACGTGGCGACTATTTATCGGGTATAATTTTTCAGACATAACCTCCATGTTTGTACCCTATATTAAAATAAAAATATGCGTATTTTTCAAATAAATAATACGTTTTATTAATAAATAAAAATGTCAGGTCATTTTTAGACACCCTTTGTTATTATGAGCAGCAGTGTAGGTACACGTATACACATATTTTGCACACACACGAACAAGAGGGTGTACCTGGGTAACACGTATACATAGTTTATACGACTCACGAGCGGTCTTGCGAGTACCTTATTAAAATTGAACGCCCCCCACCTATCGCCCGACCGTTTGCCTCCCATCGCACGTATTTATTGTCGTGTCGCGTGGCCCGAGGCTTTTTTTATTTTAAAAAATATCGTATGTACGAACACAACAAGAAAGAGGGAGAGAGAGAGTGAGGGGGGGGGAAGAGAGAGAGTGAGAGAGAGAAAAGGAGAGGGGAAGAGGGAGAGAGAACGCAGAGGGGAAGAGGGAGAGAGAAACGGAAAGCGGGTTTATTGTCAACCATGTACGTCCTATCATTTTGCATATGCACTAACATGTATGCACGCTAGCACAGCAGCGTAACAAAGCTTTTCCATTTTCATTTTCCACTACGTAAGCAATTTCATTAGCATTCGGGAGGAACAAGGTAACAGAAGACGTTGGGTGGTGACGTCCGACCTTTCTCTCTCATCAACCTAAACCCCGATCAATTTCGGAATTTTAAATGCCAATTACTTGCACAAATGTAATCATACCGTGGTGGGGGAAAAATAATATACAAGTGTGACCTGCTGATGGGTAGGTGTCAGTTCTAGGTAGTTTCTGGGTAAGATACTATGGTATTTGTATTGTTTGATGTATTTGAAAAGAGTTCCGGCTTCTGACTGTTACCAAATAATTGTAAACAATTTTTATCAGCGACTTAACTATTCAAGTGTGATCTGCTGATGCATAGGTGTGAGGTTTAGGTGTATTTTACGTGGTAAATTATAGTTTCAGTATTGTTTGATATATTTGAGAAGAGTTCTGGCTTTTAGCTATTTTTAAATAATAATTTACAATTTTTATAAGCACCTTGACTATGCAAGTGTGATCTGCTGATGGATAGGCGTTAGTTCTAGGTACTTTGTGGGTGGGATACTGTGGTACTTGTATTGTTTGATGTATTCGAAAAGAGTTCTGGCTCCTAACTGTTGCCAAACAATTGTAAACAATTTTAATCAGCACCTTCACTATGCAAGTGTGATCTGCTGATGGGTAGGTGTCAGTTCTAGGTCGTTTCTGGGTAAGATACTATGGTATTTGTATTGTTTGATGTATTTGAAAAGAGTTCTGGCTTCTGACTGTTACCAAATAATTGTAAACAATTTTTATCAGCGACTTAACTATTCAAGTGAGATCTGCTGATGCTTAGGTGTGAGGTTTAGGTGTCTTTTACGTGGTAAATTATAGTTCCAGTATTGTTTGATATATTTGAGAAGAGTTCTGACTTTTAGCTATTTTTAAATAATAATTCACAATTTTTATCAGCACCTTGACTATGCAAGTGTGATCTGCTGATGGATAGGCGTTAGTTCTAGGTACTTTGTGGGTGGGATACTGTGGTACTTGTATTGTTTGATGTATTCGAAAAGAGTTCTGGCTCCTAACTGTTGCCAAACAATTGTAAACAATTTTAATCAGCACCTTAACTATGCAAGTGTGATCTGCTGATGGGTAGGTGTCAGTTCTAGGTAGTTTCTGGGTAAGATACTATGGTATTTGTATTGTTTGATGTATTTGAAAAGAGTTCCGGCTTCTGACTGTTACCAAATAATTGTAAACAATTTTTATCAGCGACTTAACTATTCAAGTGAGATCTGCTGATGCTTAGGTGTGAGGTTTAGGTGTCTTTTACGTGGTAAATTATAGTTCCAGTATTGTTTGATATATTTGAGAAGAGTTCTGACTTTTAGCTATTTTTAAATAATAATTCACAATTTTTATCAGCACCTTGACTATGCAAGTGTGATCTGCTGATGGATAGGCGTTAGTTCTAGGTACTTTGTGGGTGGGATACTGTGGTATTTGTATTGTTTGAGTTATTCGAAAAGAGTTCTGGCTCCTAACTGTTGCCAAACAATTGTAAACAATTTTAATCAGCACCTTAACTATGCAAGTGTGATCTGCTGATGGGTAGGTGTCAGTTCTAGGTAGTTTCTGGGTAAGATACTATGGTATTTGTATTGTTTGATGTATTTGAAAAGAGTTCTGGCTTCTGACTGTTACCAAATAATTGTAAACAATTTTTATCAGCGACTTAACTATTCAAGTGAGATCTGCTGATGCTTAGGTGTGAGGTTTAGGTGTCTTTTACGTGGTAAATTATAGTTCCAGTATTGTTTGATATATTTGAGAAGAGTTCTGACTTTTAGCTATTTTTAAATAATAATTCACAATTTTTATCAGCACCTTGACTATGCAAGTGTGATCTGCTGATGGATAGGCGTTAGTTCTAGGTACTTTGTGGGTGGGATACTGTGGTATTTGTATTGTTTGATGTATTCGAAAAGAGTTCTGGCTCCTAACTGTTGCCAAACAATTGTAAACAATTTTAATCAGCACCTTAACTATGCAAGTGTGATCTGCTGATGGGTAGGTGTCAGTTCTAGGTAGTTTCTGGGTAAGATACTATGGTATTTGTATTCTTTGATGTATTTGAAAAGAGTTCTGGCTTCTGACTGTTACCAAATAATTGTAAACAATTTTTATCAGCGACTTAACTATTCAAGTGAGATCTGCTGATGCTTAGGTGTGAGGTTTAGGTGTCTTTTACGTGGTAAATTATAGTTCCAGTATTGTTTGATATATTTGAGAAGAGTTCTGACTTTTAGCTATTTTTAAATAATAATTCACAATTTTTATCAGCACCTTGACTATGCAAGTGTGATCTGCTGATGGATAGGCGTTAGTTCTAGGTACTTTGTGGGTGGGATACTGTGGTACTTGTATTGTTTGATGTATTCGAAAAGAGTTCTGGCTCCTAACTGTTGCCAAACAATTGTAAACAATTTTAATCAGCACCTTAACTATGCAAGTGTGATCTGCTGATGGGTAGGTGTCAGTTCTAGGGAGTTTCTGGATAAGATACTATGGTATTTGTATTGTTTGATGTATTTGAAAAGAGTTCTGGCTTCTGACTGTTACCAAATAATTGTAAACATTTTTTATCAGCGACTTAACTATTCAAGTGAGATCTGCTGATGCTTAGGTGTGAGGTTTAGGTGTCTTTTACGTGGTAAATTATAGTTCCAGTATTGTTTGATATATTTGAGAAGAGTTCTGACTTTTAGCTATTCTTAAATAATAATTCACAATTTTTATCAGCACCTTGACTATGCAAGTGTGATCTGCTGATGGATAGGCGTTAGTTCTAGGTACTTTGTGGGTGGGATACTGTGGTATTTGTATTGTTTGATGTATTCGAAAAGAGTTCTGGCTTCTGACTGTTACCAAATAAGGGTAAACGATTTTTATCAGCGACTTAACTATTCAAGTGTGATCTGCTGTTGCATAGGTGTGAGGTATTTTACGTGGTAAATTATAGTTCCAGTATTGTTTGATATATTTGAGAAGAGTTCTGGCTTTTAGCTATTTTTAAATAATAATTCACAATTTTTATCAGCACCTTAACTATGCAAGTGCGATCTGCTGATGGATAGGCATTAGTTCTAGGTAGTTTCTGGGTAGGGTACTATGGTATTTGTATTGTTTGATGTACATGAAAAGAGTTCTGGCTTCTAACTGTTGCCAAACAATTGTAAACAATTTTAATCAGCACCTTAACTATGCAAAGGTGATCTGCTGATGGATGGGCGTTAGTTCTAGGTACTTTATGGGTGGGATACTATGGTATTTGTATTGTTTGATGTATTCGAAAAGAGTTCTGGCTTCTAACTGTTGGGGGTGGTTTGAAAAAAAATATCGAATTTGGCCTATTTTTTAAACAGTTTTTCGTTAAAAAAAAAATATATAAAGATAAAAAAAGGCTTGCTTAGCAAGATAAAGAATGGCGTGAGGAATATCGTGTCAAAATTTGAGAGGGATAACTTCAAAAAACTCTTCCGTTGAGGACTGTACACTGTTTTGAAAAATGACATTTCAGGAAAAACGCGTTTAAAGTTTCGAGTGTGAAATTTTCATTTAAATTGTCTACTTACGATCAATTAGCATGTTGAACAGCATTTCTATAACCGTCTATACTATCGGATAGTGCAGAAAAAAATCGATTTTTTGAAAATCGTACACTGTGATGCTCCCTTAATTTGCCCTATAGTTGCTACCAGGGCATATAATAGATAATCAATCAATCCGTCTCAACCATAAATAATAAAGTATGCAGGTCTTTCTATAAATCAAAGAGCATTACAGAATTTCCAATTTTCGGGCGCATCTTGCGATCCAATAAAAGCGAGTATCATAATTTACGTCGCCTCGTTCTTCCGATAGATATTTTATCACGAGACAAGCACATCGTATCATACAGACTCTTCCAAATGGCGACAGGAGCGTGTCGGGTGAGAATTTTTTTCACGTGGAATTGTTCGAGAAAAGAAATTTAAGTGGTTGGCTGCGATACATAGAGTGTACGGATGGATGAGCAAAGACTACATCCAACTTGTCCGGGCCTACTGTATACACATTGGGGAGATGGTGTGGCTAGAATTATAAGGGAGGGACGAAAGACCGAAATGCACGACTACGGTAGGGTTATATGGCTATTTGCCGAGGACAAGGTATACGGTGAGAGCAAGCGAAATAAGGCACACAAGGGATGAGGAAGGCAAGGACTCAACTTGCCTCCTTATTTCCCAAAAGACCTACTACGCCAACTTCTCAAACCTCTCGCTCTTTCACATCGCGGGCTACCTTGGAATCGATGCTGCTTCGCTATACAAGAACGCGTTTCTCTTTCTACTTTCACAACATTCGCACTCCACGGAGAGCAACGACGATTGCGCTTCTCACTCATTCTATGATTTATGAGCAGCGGTTCTCATCCTTTAAATATACAACAATTGAAAAATCGAATTTCCAACCTGACCTTCCTAGCTATGGTCCATGGTGTAGATTCACGTGCGAAAAATTGGCGGGGCCGTCAAGGGATTACTTGTGGATTCCATCGTAGGGTTTTCTGTAAAAGAGCCGGATCAGGCCCCTATTAGGGAATGGTAGGGTAGGTAGGTTGACTAAAACTATGGTCTAAGTACGGAGACCAAGTAAAGGCCTTTAAGCGGTGTAGTTGTAGATTTCCTAGTGGCGATTTCGCCAATACTACTAGACTTTGCTATTATAGGAGCAAATCAATATAAATTGCTTGACTAAAGAATTAGTGACATAATAATTGTCGAGATCGATTAAATATGATAATTAAACTATGGGTTTAATAGACGAGCTGTGATGCCTTGAACCAACATGCATGCAGTGCGTTCATTGGAAGAACGCGGGATCAAACGTGTCAAAATAAGCGACAGAATTCTAAGCCTCAAATGTATTGGAAATAACACATTTCTTTTTCACAGTGCGCACACACGTACGTACGCATATGGGTGCAATAATTTGTTATGAGGCACGGTTAAGGCAATTTTGAAAGCACTGGTTATTTTTCCTTCAATGGCCCTCGGTAGCAAAGTGTGATCGGTCACTGATGGCCCACGTGAGGCTTCCAGACTAAGGTCTTAAGGTCTTAGGCCACTCTAGGATTTTCCAAAAATCGATTTTTTTTTCTTAAAAATGTACCTTAGTACCTAAAAAATTATATTCCAAAAGATTATGAGTGTAACAAATCTCTAAGTACTCGATTTTCGAGTTCTAGCGCAACTCCTCTTGATTCATGTCGTGACTTTCTACTAACTGAACGCGTTTATCTCAAAACTACATTTTTCAATTCGGCCGGATTCATAACTCAAACAAATTTCAAACGATTCACTTGAAATTTCAACTGTATGTTTAGAATTACATTTTCTGAAGCAAGACGTAGGATTTTTTAAAATTATATTGCATAGTTCCTTTTTTTATAAACAATTTTCTGACGATTTTCTCATGGCATTATATACTTTTTGTTTTAGAAATGCGCCATTTTGACAAAAAACAATATATCAAAAAAATCCTAAGTACTTCTATAGCTATTCTTATGTATAATCGAAAAAACTTTAGTGTCTCATCATAACTCAAAAATGATAGGAGATGTTGGTCCGGCCGTTGACCTTCCAGGAATAAGGGCGTCATCGGAAAAATGCCGCACAGTCGCCACTTCGACATGTATCACTGTGAAAAAATAACTTTGTATAGTCAATTACGTGTATTATAAAACCCCTATTTTGTAATTCCGATTTATTTTATGGTTTCGCTGAAAAAAATATCACAATATATGTCCTTTTTTTGGCCTCTAGAGTGGCCTAAGGCATTAATAAACGTTAGGGAAAATTAAGATGGGCCCGATCAAAGCCCAAACTCAATTTTCGCATGGGTTGGTCCTTGAGCAATACGCGTCAGCGACCCTTGGATTCGTGATTCGGCAATGGCGAGACGAGTCTTCGAGTAGTCAAGGCTCGTGCAAGATCAGACCAAACAGCAAAATAAAATAACTTTGCGACTAACATTTATTATCAATTATTTATTCCGTCGATCACAACGGAATAAAAGATAATATAATACTCAAACGTACTATACTCGAATAACACGATTACTCAAAATAATGAAATGCTTGAATATTTTGCCTCAATATTTGTGTGTAATTCCGAAAAGTGGAAACCTAATTTCGATCTAAAATTTGGCATATATCTTCATTTTAATGCTATAAGTCTTTCCTGAAAAGGATTTTTGGCGACGCTCCATAGTTTACGAGATATCGATTTTTGAAAGTTATTTTTTTTACCGCGCTCCTACTATATCTATAGCTGACAGGCTTAACCCTGGCTATACATATATACGTTATCGCGCTCTCCGTTTTGTGCGGATCTTCGTCAAGTTTGGGCGGTAGAAGTGTTTCACCCACCCTACCATTCTACACGCACATCCAAGATGACCCGCGCCCATACGAGTGTTTCACCCACCTCACCATTCCACACGCACAGCCGAGGTGACCCGCGTCCCCTGCCGATCGCACAAAACGGAGAGCGCAATAACATATAGGGGAGAGTGAGATAACTGCGGACGCTTAAAGAAATCCTTCAATTAAGGCTTTAGGCCGCTCTAGAGGCCAAAAAGGGCATATTTTGTGTTTTTTTTCCCCAGCGAAACCACAAAATAAATCGAAATTACAAAATAGGGGTTTTATTATACACGTAATTGACTATACAAAATTATTTTTTCACAGCGATACATGTCAAAATGGCGACCGTGCAGCATTTTCACGATGACGCCTTTATTTCTGGAAGGTCAACGGCCGGACCAACAGCTCCTATTAGGTATTGGAATTAATTCGTAGCGTTTTACAAGAGATGGCGTAGGTAGTACAGTATTTCGTTGTTACCGACAGTAATGTATTCATCGTGAAACAGCTATCATTGAATGTCATTTTCTGTACATAATCTCTTTTTGAATCGTAAATAACAATACTTTATAATTTATTGAATATGTCAACATTTGTGCCGTATAAAGTGTTTTTGCGGGGAGTTTTACCTCATTACTTTAATATGAACAAAAGTGCTGCTGAGGCTCATCGTATTTTAGTGGAAGTGTATGGTGAACCATGCTCTAGCTGAGCAAACGTGTCGGAAGTGGTTTGCACGTTTTAAAGCTGGTGATTTCGACTTGGATGACAAGGAGCGGGATCAGAGCGGTGTGATTTATTATGAACTACTGAAACCGAATGAAACCATAACTGGGGATCGCTACCGACTGCAATTGATGCGCTTGAGCCGTGCATTGAAAGAAAAACGGCCGGAATACTCCGAAAGACACGACAAAGTCATTTTGCTGCACGACAATGCTCGTCCGCACGTAGCAAAACCGCTACAAACATATCTGGAAACACTTAAATGGGAAGTCTTACCCCACCCGCCATATTCTCCAGATATCGCTCCTTATGATTACGATTTGTTTCGTTCGATGGCTCATAGCCTGTCTGAGCAGAAGTTCACTTCTTACGAAGATTGTCAAAAATGGGTCGATTCGTGGATTGCATCTGAAGACGAGGCGTTCTTCCGACACGGTATTCGTACCCTGCCCGAGAGATGGTCAAAAGTAATAGAAAGCGATGGGCAATACTTTCATTAATGTATTTTTTTATATTCATTTAAAATAAATATATATTTTTTTCATTTAAAAAACGCTAAGAATTAATTCCAAGTCCTAATATAATTTTTGAGTTATGATGAGACAGTAATTTTTTTCGATTATATATAAGAATAGCTATAGAAGTACGTAGGATTTTTTTGATATATTGTTTTTTTGTCCAAAAGGCGAATTTCTAAAACAAAAAGTATAAAATACTATGAGAAAATCGTCAGAAAATTGTTTATAAAAAAGGCACTGCAATATAATTTAAAAAATGCTACTTAGTGCCTCAGAAAATGTAATTCTAAATATACAGTAAAAATTTGAAGTAAATCGGTTGAAATTTGTTTGAGTTATGAGTCCGGCCGACTTGAAAAATGTAGTTTTGGGATAAAGGCGTTTAAAGTTAGTAGAAAGTGACGACATGAATGGAGAGGGGTTGCGCTAGAATTCGAAAATCGATTACTAAGAGATTTTTCACGTCCATAACCTTTTGAAATATAATTTTATAGGTACTAAGGTACATTTTTAACAAAAAGAAATCGATTTTTAGAAAATCCTAGAGTGGCCTAAGGCCTTAAAGATAAAATATTAGTATGAACCAGTCTCTTTTTATTAATTATTAAACTTTGATCATTACCTTGTTAGATCAATATTATTAATTATTATACTTATAATTAATCGACGAAGATTAACATTTAAAAAAAAACCCTTACTGTCCGTAATTACCCAATGCCATTCGAGTAAATACGGACACGTTTTGGGGTAATTTTAGGATTCACTGCACCACCTCTTCGTCTTATATCTCCTTAAAAACTGGCTTCTTATCTCGCTTTGGATCAGTAATATCTTCTTCATATTTCCCAACTTGATCGAACAGCGTTGCTCTCGGAATATCATATTTTGTTTTCGGCTTGTCTAAAACTTAATTCTTCGTTTTTTATCGTCCTTATAGCAATTTTTTGAAGTTTTGAGGTTATATTTCTTCTCAGTCTTTCTTTTATATTTTCGAAGCATCTGAAATACAATACAATCTCATAAAGCTTCCGTTCAGTCGAAGGACTAAAGGTCTAGGGTTATGGATATTCTATGGATAGAGTAAAGGATTAAGGTGATTTGTGCTTACGTCCCTAAGCTTTTTGCGTGATCTGACGTAACGATAACTATTGTGGAACATGGATAATTTATTTTTGCATATTTTTTTTAGATTTGTGAGACAAATTTTCATGCAGCGAAATACAGACAATTGCATAATTAAAGATCGGTCTATCATTCGCAGGTATTTATTAAAACAGTGGATCAATGTAATTTGCGATAAATGTTGAAGTATATTTACGCAATTATCGCAAGGCTTCCGGCAATGTTTAAAAAATTATGAAAAATGCATGAATTATGCAGATATTAATTTGTATATTGGATATATATTTTGAAATAATTAAATATGTATTTGTATATAAATATAAGAAATATTTCATATTTATTTTTAATCATTGTACAACCAGAGACATTTTTAAAGACGTTCCACATTACGCCAGTCATCGGCTTGATCGTGTAATGAGCAAGGACCATGAGCAACAAGGCAGAGAAACACAAATTTTTAAAAGATCGATTAATCATTATCATAAATTTTTCGCCGCGACGTGAAAAGGATTTCGCGCCCGCGTTTAAAAAAAGGTGTAAAATCCGACACAAAAGCCGTGAATTGGATGTGGACTTTGGAATTTATGTAACGGAACACGAGTCTGGTTGAGAGCAACGTGGCACATCACGCAACTAGTTGCCGAGTGCAAATAGTCGAGCTAACCTATCCAGCATACCTTCTCGCTCTCTCCTCACCCTTCCTCTTTTTCCTCGATCCCCGAGCCAATGTGCTCTGGGTCTCCAGACTTATTTCACGGCGGAACAAAGTACTTGAGTAGGGCAGAGGTCGGACAGACTGCACGAGTGTATATCCAAACTTCAGGATTCAGTACAGGAAATGAAGAAAGGGAAGAGAATGAAAATATAGGAAATAAGAGAGAACGGAAATATGAGGATAAAATACATATACACAATTGCCAATTTACTCGCACATTCTTACAATGTAATTTTATATCCTTTCTTATTTAATGTTTTTTATTTTACAACGAAAATAACTACTTTTTCACCCGTTATACAATATTTCTCGTCGCTTTTTCATTATAAAAATTCTTCTCCTCCCAGCAAATTGAAATTCCATTTGCCGTAAGCGAACCCTCGTAGGGGTAGGTGGGGCAAAATGAGGCTCGACTCAGAACGGGAAGTGAACTTGTGTGGGTGACAAACACATGTATACGAGTCGACAGTGGTACTATTCGTTAGTTGTTGAGTCATCTCACTTAAGTGGGGGGATTTAATTTTTTTCTCGCTAAAACGACTGCTTTTTGGAATTTTCTACATTGACAAAAAAATTCTTTTCATATTACCTAGATGCGTCTATTTGATTTTTTATTTATTTAAATAAACTAGATTTTATCGTGAAATCAAATTTTTCCTATTGCATTCCATTATTAAAATGATTTATTTTTAATATATTTAACTGCTGTAACATTCTGCAGTCGAAGAAAATGGTTAGTTTTTCTATACATAGTCGCGCCTGTTAATAAAAGGCACAACGATACCTTTCTTTTTATTCCAAATAACAGCCCTGTTACCGAAACATAAGAAAAAAGATTTAACTTTTTTTCACCGAACTTTTATATCATGAATCTTTATTTATTTGATTAGAATCTAATCTTTATTTATGTGCTTTAAATATATAATATTTAAAAAGAATAGCTTGAACAGATAAAAAAATATATTTGAAACGAATAGAGTCGTAGTAGGCTGCGAGACAAGGGAAAAACGGATTTGATGTAAATAGATCCTATTTAAATGAAATACTTTTTTTTGGCAGTGCAATAGACAAAAAAATTGTTGCTTGGTCCAAAATGAATGGGGCATTATTGAATGGTATCTCATTTTTTTCCCCAAAAGTAGCATTTTTAATATATAATATTTAAAAAGAATAGCTTGAACAAATAAAAAAATATATTTGAAACGAATAGGGTCGTAGTAGGCTGCGAGACAAGGGAAAAACGTATTTGATGTAAATAGATCCTATTTAAATGAAATACTTTTTTTTTGGCAGTGCAATAGACAAAAAATTGTTGCTTGGTCCAAAATGAATGGGGCATTATTGAATGGTATCTAATTTTTTTCCCCAAAAGTAGCATTTTAAATATATAATATTTAAAAAGAATAGCTTGAACAAATAAAAAAATATATTTGAAACAAATAGGATCGTAGTAGGCTGCGAGACAAGGGAAAAACGTATTTGATTTAAATAGATCCTATTTAAATGAAATACTTTTTTTTGACAGTGCAATAGACAAAAAAAATGGTTGCTTGGTCCAAAATGAATGGGGCATTATTGAATGGTATCTCATTTTGTCTTTTCTTCACGTAGAGTTTGCTGTTTTGCCCCAAACACGCGGTAAAGCGGGAAATAAGCCACTTTTTCTTAAGTTCCTATTAGCGAAGTAAATTTTTTTATTAAACTTCAAAGTTCTTGAAGTTTGATCAACGTCTTAAATCAGAATTAAACATTAAAGTCGATTAAACTTCAAACTTCACTTATCCAAAGTTATTCATATAATCACTGAGAATATGACTATTGCTTCTAATTTAAAAGTTTATTAATAAACCCGTTGATTTTGTACATATAAATATTTTTGTCTCGAGTATCCCTTTTTCACCTCACCTTCCCCTACCAGTGGTTCGGGCGTATACTTTAGTATTCGCATATTTAAGTGCATACTCAATTTTTTTTTTTCTTCTTTTGGTATCGACTTTATTGAGAGTTTTATAACCGTGCTGGTCATAAACTTGAACATCTTACTGAATGATCTGGCTAGGCGTATCTATCGGAAATCGAAAACCCTTCAACGGGAAACGAACCCTATAGCAATATAACGAATATCCAGGTATAGCAGGAAGTCACTTTCGCATCTGCAAAAGAGAAAATCACATTATCGTAACGCAATACCGTTCACATTGGTGTCGAATTCCATGAGAAATATCCGATAGGTATAGATAACGATACGACTGATCTTTTGTACAAAGGCACATTCCTGTTTGCACAGGTACAAACGTACATGCACGTATTCACGCAATTGAAAATGCGACACACATACATACAGACACACACAGACACACACACACACGAAGACATGCGTTTGAAATTGAGCTTGGAGTTTTTGAATACTGCAGGACTGACGAACTGTGGTCTCATCTCTCCATGCTGCTACGCATAGACAAACAAAAGACAGTCGGACAGCAGACAAAGAGCAGATTTTGTAGCCTCCTCGTAGTACGCTTTGGGTTACGGTTCAGCGGTAGCACAGAAGTGTACAGCATGAAGACTAAAAAAATCATTTTTTTTCCTTTAACCATTCGTGGTCACACTTCCAAATTCAATCGCGGTGATCACACTTGGGTCGATTCTACCCAGTCAGTTTTAAAAAAAGTATTGTGACCGAACTATCTGTCCGAAGTGGTTCAAAAAATGACGGAACATCCTTTGAACTTTCTAGATGATGTACGAAAAAATTATTTATCAGAAATAAAATGGTGACATGTTAAAAAAAAATCATAAAGAGGTGAAAACGCAAAAAAAAAACACTTTTGTCGCTCAAAAAATCATAGTTCCGTGAATTTTTAACATTTTTACCTAAAATTTGGACGTGATATTCCTTAGATATGCTACTTTTAGAGAAAAAAATAGTAGCATAGTGCGCGGTGAAAAAAAGATATTTTTTCCAACATGTGGAGAGTGTAAATTTTATGGTTTGAGGATACTTCAAACTCCAGGTGAAATGGTAAATACAGTTCCATTCGAAGCAGGGATCTATTATATATTTACGTCAAAAATTGATGTAAATATAACGGGTCGATTCTACCCAGAGTGACCACGAAGGGTTAAACCAATCTTAATCATTCGAAAAATGATAAAGTTTGTATAAAATATTTGGAAAATTAATTTTTGAAAATTCTTCTTTCAGGAACTACAGATATTTGAAAAATAATAATACAAATGAAATATAGTTAAAAAGTTATTTTATAGAAGATTACAAGCTCCGAAAACATTGGAAAAAAATTAGACGTAAACCAGGTGATTTTTTCGATTGTTTCTCGCAAACATGGCACGTTTAAAATATTGGAAAACACTTTTTTTAAATCAGAGGAATCCAGAGTTTCGCATATATTTTAAGAATGCCTTTGAATAAAAAAGAAACACCGATCTCTGAAGGACCCACGATTTCGCGCAGAGTACGAACACGTTTTATCAAAACTCGAAAATATGATATTTTTTAGATAATTTGAAAATAAAAATCCATAGAATGACGACGAGATGTTTAGGATTGAATGTTTAGAACTTTCCACGATAATTATTTGCGACAATACAGGTGTATGAAAATTACAAAAAAATTAGGAAAATTTTAAGATGGTCCCCTATCGTTAAAAGACGAGTCTAAAAATTAATAAATAATCCTGGACGATTAAAATAGCAATTGAAATAAGGAGCTGAGGTTTCTTTGGCAACCTGTATCACTGAGATTCTATATAATCGCAAGGGCCCGTCTATTACCATTATTTATTGGAAAAATGCACTGACAAAAAAAATTCGATTTATATTACCTAAATGCGTCTATTTCTTTTTTTTTTCATTTGAATTAACTAGATTTTTCGTGAAATCAAATTTTTCCTATTGCATTCCATCATTGAAATGATTCATTTTGAATATATTTATTTATTCAAATCAAGATCTATTTAATATCGTCTAATAACTCAATATTGTATTTATTCTTAATAAATCTGTCATTCAGTTTCATCTCTTTAAAAAAAATAATTTAATCAAATCCACTAAATCCATTTATTTAATTTTCCTAAATTTAAATCAAACAGAATCTTCGTAGGATCAAACATTTTTCTATTTGATTGAATTAATGGTATGTGTTTAATGCAACAAATACTTACTTATTCGATTCGAGCTATTGATCAACGTTTGGATTTGTTTGGGTTGACAGAAATATATATTTGAATCAAATGGACGTTTATTCACGCCAATAAAAATATTTTTATTCCACTCGGTACGATGTTGGACGTTTTACACACGCTTCGGGTGCGTAAAAGGCCCATTTTCACACCGCGTACAATAATAAAACTACCCGTAACGTCACGACAGACGGACACATGTGAATTTATACAAGGTTTCCGTTCTGCCAACGAGTTTGAGAGTGCAGAGAATTTAATCGATACATGTAAAAGAGAGTTCCATGACCGACTGACTGGCTGACTGGCAAATAGACAACGCACAGCCACTGACGCATAAACTGTTGATGATAGAAACATGAAATTTGGACAATATGTTCCTTACAAGGTGAAGAGGTGCAGTAAGGAAGGATTTTTCCTACCATATTAGATAGCATTGAACAATCAACGTGTACTTGTAAGATTGTTGGTTGCGTTTGACATACGTGCATAATTATGCAACTGCTAAAATATCGATACGCAGTGCTATATTTTGGGCAGCAACCATGACTACAAAGTATTGTTGTCCCGTCAGGATAATATAAAATATGGTTGGAGATATTATACATTTCTCTCAGTGCACTAACCTCCTTTCGTCCCCTATACGAGTCATTCTTGACGACTAGCCACAATCTGGAAAATCCTGTCTCTCTCGAACAGGGAGGTAGGTACTCGAATCTCGTTATTTGAACAAGTTGCCTCGCCCTCTCATTTCTCTGCTTCATTCTCGTTATACCTGATGCACGAGACCGATATGCGTTAGGCAGCGCAACAATAACGGATGTCTGACCACATCGAGGTTTTTCTCTTCTCTCTCTCTCTCTCTCTCTCTCTCTCTCTCTCTCTCTCTCTCTCTCTCTCTCTCACTCTGGATTTCCGGAACGCCGTTTCTTTCACCCTTATGCTGTTTCCCGCTCACAAAGATTGAATGGAATTAATACCCACAAAGCCCCGGAATTGTACAAACACGGTAGTGGAAGTTCCGGCTTTACGATCTCGATACGACTACATTTTTCTTCAGCATAACGAAATTGTAAGCGATCCCCGATTATGTCATATTTAACCTACATTCAAAAGTCCCTTTTTCAAGATAATGATATCACAGGCTTGAATATTAAATTATCGTAACTATGGAATTGTATAAATGCGCATATTAGATTTGGTTAAGGGGTTACACCACCTTGGCGCTCGGAAAAATAGGTATACAATTTTTTTTCAATTTAACGCGACGATTAAATATATAAAATAATTTTTATTTTCTCCATACACATTATTCTATGAACAAATTTAAAAAAAATAAAACAAATAAATTTTTTTAATAATGTCAAAGATATGAGTGGTCTAGTGGGACCCTCTTTTGAAAATCCTTGCCGATGGTGGAATTTTTTTCTCTGCCAGGCATTGTCTGAAAAATAACAAAAAAATGTTTTTGTAAAGCAGAGGGATTTTTGTTCAATTTGTAGAAATGACAGCTGTACGGAAAGAAAACTCTGTACGAAAAGAAAACGAAAAGAAGATAAAAAAAATACCTTTATAAAGGCGTATTTCTGACATTCATTTTATATTTCGTAACACTTTCATAGTATCTTCGAAGTTCTTAAAAATATTTCTAATACCATCATATTATCTTCAAAGTTTTTTTTTTACTGAATGACACTTCTATGAGAAAAAAGATAGTATTTCAACTTTTTTTTTGCTGCTAAGTCTTTTTTCGAAATCTTATTGAACCACCAAAAAAAAAGATCTCAAAACTGTTTATTCGAATCGCTGTGCTGCAAACAACTGTAAAGTGAATTTTTTGTTCCTTTGACTATTTTCCGCTGCATGTTTCAACACTCCAGGTCGCACCGTGAATATAATTAATACGCTCAAGAAGGAGAACGCGCGAGCCTTCGAAGTTGGAATTCTCGCACTTGGCACTAGGGAATACGAGTACCGTATGACGCCGCATTGCGTGTTGCCGGCTCGCAAGAATAACCAGAATGGCCCGAGCGATAAACGTCCGAATACGCGTAAAACCGACCCTTATCGTCACCCTTCTCTGCGTGCTTTTCTCTCTCTCTCTCTCTCTCTCTCTCTCTGTCTCTCTCTCTCTCTATATATATATATATATATATATATCTCTTTCTCACTTTGACCCTTAATTCTACGGGTTTACATCCAAGACGTACGGCAGTTACTTCGAGACATCTCTATACAATTTTAGTCGCAGCTTTAAACGTGCGTTCCATAAATTTTCCCACGAACACAAATAAATGTTAAATGTTTACGATACAAACGAATATGTGCTAAAAGCAATTTTTAACAATGCATTTCAAAAGCATTGTTCACATATTATCACGAAGCTCAAGGGTAACTAACAGTTTGAAGAAAGCCACTGGTATTGAATCAAACGATGCGCCATATTTTAACTTGTTAAGGGGCCAGTCCACTTTGGAGCCACGAAAAAAAAGGCTATTTTCGAGATTTTTTTTTGAGGATTTTATAAAAGATATGAATATAAAAGTTGTTGGGATTGATAAATAAAGTCTTGAAATACATTTAAAAAAATGTTTAATTCATTTTTATTCATTTTCAAGTACAAAAACTATAGTTTAACGTAACGCCTCAAAAATAGGTGGGCTAGGTAGCTCCATCACAACTCGGCAACGGCTCGTCTGAAACAAAAAAATCAAAGTCCATTAGATTCAGTATGACACCAGCTACAAAATGACCCTCGGATATAAAGTTTTATCAAAAAATAAAAAAATGGCAGATGAAAAACGAAAAAGGTAAAACAAAACGCGTTTTTTCCGCAGTTTTTCGCAAAAAAAAGAGTAAAAATCAAAATTTTAAAACCATCGAGGGTCATCTTGTTGCGAATCATGTTTACAATATGTGGTTCAAATTTCAAGAGAATCGGTTTATTAGTTTTAGAGATACGATGGAGCTAGATTTTAAAAACGTTGTTTCGAGAAAAACGCGTTTGAAGTTTATACTATGAAAAACTCTTACCTAAACTCAATCGGCAATTCCTGCACCGTACAAAATCCCTTCTGATTGCTCATCACCGTCGATTTCTTCAAGTCTTGCTTGCTTTCGATTTTTTGAAATTTTCAAAGTGGACTGGCCCCTTAAACAATTGAATGATCCAAAATAATATTCTTCAATATATCAATATTCAGATAAAAAATGAACACATTTACTACGTGCTTACATGTATGCTAATAACGAAAATAAAAGGGTTCTTGGAGTGATAACATTGTTCATCACGTGAAACCAACAAAATATCGAAATAAAATATTAAAACATTTCATTATTTCGAGTATTGGTATTTTTTGAGTACGTTTGTGCAGTATAAAGGGTGTCTGAAAACGATTTTTGAGGTTTAGTCATGAAGAATTACACGATCAAGCAATGCATAGAAATGATGAAAATGCAATGTGAAATAATGCAGTTATTGCAGACGAAGTTTCATGGTCGTTTTGTCTCTCGCCGTAGTGATGTAAATTGTCCACCAAAATCGTGCGATTTTACACCATTGGACTTCTTTCTGTGGGCTTTTCTAAAAGGACAAGTGTACGCCATTGATCCACAGACCATTCCGGAGCTCAAGGTAGCAATTGGACGGATCATTAATGAAATTAGTCCGCAATTATGGCAAAATGTTATTGAAAATTTCGTCAAAAGAGTAAACGTTTGCAAACAGGGACTAGACGGCTATTTATCGGATATTGTGTCCCGTGTGTAACCTTCATGTTTGCATCTTATATTGAAATAAAAATATTCGGACTTTTCAAGTAAATAATACGTTTTATTAATAAATTAAAATGTCAGGTCATTTTGAGACGACCTGTAGTTCTAGCAGTAGTATTTATTATTTCTGATATACCCCTTCAGGGTGCTTACACAGAAAATTAGTATAGTATTTATTATTTCGGGTATACCCCTTCAGGGTATTTACACAAAAAAACCCCTACATACACGTTTCCGCTCTACTCAACAGAATACATTTATTTATTCTTCAATAAAGTTATTAATTAGTTCATTTATTTATTTATTTAAACACAAGAGTATTTAGAATAAATTCAACAAATTGTTTAATCAATTTTTTAAATTCTTATATACGAATTTATTTATTCCATTGTACTCAAAAGAAATAAATAAATTCGTATATAATAATTTGAAAATGTATTAACGAATTTATTGAATTTATTTAGAATACTCTTGTGTCTAATTAAATAAATTAATGAATTTAATATAGAGAGTATTTAAAATAAATTCAATAAAATATTTATAAAAATCTTTAATTATTACATACGAATTTATTTATTCCATTGTACTCAACGGAAATAAATAAATTCGTATATAGTGAAATGATAGGAATAAAAATTTCAATAAAGTTTTCAATAAATTCATTAATTTATTAATTTAAACAGAAGAGAATTAAAAATAAATTCAATAAATTCTTCAATACATTTTTAAATTTATTATATACGAATTTATTTATTCCGTTGTACTCAACTGACGTAAATAATTCTTAAAATAATCCGCCATTCTCTTTTTTTAATGAATAATTCGTTGGCATGCCGTAATGACAGATTTAGTTAGCTCAAGTCATCTTTTTTTCTGCAGTGTATATATATATTTATATAGGCCCGAACATGCACGTATGTCGACTCACGCGAGATTCCATACACGGAGAGTAATACACGAGATACACGTTGGCCACTTCAATACCGACGCATAAAAAAGCCGACTGAAGAATAGTGTGAGGGTAGCAATAGGTACACGTACACACACACACACACACACACACCCACACACACATATACAAATGTGTACCTGGGTGGGTAGAGTAATTAACAAATATGCTAAGCAGACGAGAACCCAAGGAAGAAGGGGCTCTGTAATTAGCCCGGGCGCGATACAACGGTTACGTTAATTATTCAGGCCTAGTTCTTTACGACAACCGCCACCCCTCTTATGTCGCCTACCATTGAGTATACGCATATAACTACCACAATCATCATTAAGCCTGGATGTATAGGAGTATAGATGTACGTTGTTGTATACCGTGTTGCGATATGTACGCATGCCATTTCGTCCATGTAATAGTGCGGAGAGAGCGAGAGCGAGAGAGCGAGTCAAATTAATTTTCGAATGACGTGACTGCAAGGAGGTTGCATGTATTATCCACGTGCCACTGTACACTCGCTAGTGTGGCTGACTTATGCGTTTACCAAGAGGCAGTAAGGCAAAATCTTCTACGACAGTGGAGAGATAGAGAGTGAGAGTGAGAGAGAGAGAGAGAGAGAGAGAGAGAGAGAGAGAGAGGCAGGGAGGGAGAGAGAGAGACAGACAGACAGAGACGGAAAGAGATGTCTGTCAAATTGCTATCGAAATGGACAACTGTAGCAGTGACCTCGCTCTCTGTCTCTATTAACTTTCGTGGACAACTCAATCACGATGTGTTGGGAAAATAAATGACTGAGTGACGGAAAAGATATGATGACTGATTTGATATTTTCGAATCTTCGAGACACCACCTCAGCGCCCAGAAAAGTACATATAAAAATAAATAAACCATTGACGCGACTTTCAAATATATAAAATAATGTTTAATTTTGGCAAATACATTATAGTTTTATGAATAAATTAAAGAAAAAAAAAACCAATAAAAAAAGAATTTAATGGCGGAGATATAAGTCGTCTAGTAGGATCCTTTTATGAAAATCCTTGCCGACGGTGGAATTTTTTTCTCTGTCAGGCATCATCTGAAAAATAAAAAATAAAATGTTTCTTGTAAAGAAAGGTAATAGCTGAAGTGTAGCATAAGGAAAAAAAAATAAAAATTCCTTTTGTAGAAATGACAGCTGTTTGAGAAAAAAAAATTTGATTTTTTCGAAAATTTTTTGTTTTTTAAATCAATAAAAGATGAACGCAGCACCCAATGAAAAAAAAATCCTATGCTACATCCTAGATAATATTATAAAAAATATGTGGTATAAATTTCATCAAAATCAGTTGCGTAGATCTCGAGATATTTTGTCTACTGGTTCGAAAAGAGGGTCCGAAAAATGAACATCTTTTTGGAGAACTCTTTATTTATCTTTACATATTATTTGTTATTTATCTGAAGCCTTATCTTCTGTATTTTTTTTATTATGTAAAAAAAAGCAATGTAAAAATACAAGTAATTTTTATTGTTTTATTATATTTTTTTTTTTATTTTACATTTTTTATTTTTAAATTTCAAGAAAATAACTGCAATTTTTCTCGTTGAATCGCTATGAAAGAAACAACTGCTAGATTTTTGGTAATACTCTGTTATTTTTTTTTACGATAATAATTGTTTCTTGAGTTAAATCAGAATCATAAATCTGATTATGATCGAATATGTTTTGAGGATGATCACAGGAAAAATTTACCAAATCATCTAGCCTGACGATCTTCGTTAATAATTCATTAAAAAATTACCCTCAGCTGTATTCACCCCATCCACTCGTTTCTACCCCCCCATACACGCGCAATCCAGAGTCAGAATTTATACGTCGTAATGCACAATGGATTTTCTCGTTTATGGAAACAACTATAGGATGTATGATAAAATAGAGTATACGTATACGATAACTCTACCATTGTTTGGGATAGATAGAAATCGAATGGGATTCCGAGAGGACTATTAATCACAATCGGTGAGACGTAACGTGAAAGGAGCCAACGCATGGGCCTTAGGCCGATTGAACAATGGCACCTGAGATATGTATATGTGTGCTTTCGATTTTTCTCTTTCTCCTCGCTCGCTTTTCCTCCCCAAAGCGTGTCTCTCCTCTTACCAGCATCGAAACGAACCTGACGTTTAAGAAAAATCGGTGAAATGCGACGCGAGGACGTTTCCTCGTTATCCAAAGATGCATGGTAGACACACACACACACACACAAACACAAACATGTACAAGGAGAGATAGCTCTCACGTCTGTTTTGTCTGCTTCGCTTATACCTCTGCTTGTGCTTTCGAGCAACCGATTTCTTCTTCCTTCTGATCTCTCGATCAGTCAATACCCGCTCTCTCACCCTCTCCCATCGTCCCGACCCCTCTCTCTCTCTCTCTCTCTCTATCTCTCTCTCTCTCTCTTGCCACCTAGTCTTGCTATTTTCAAAAGCAGATTGCGCATCTCTTTGAGCTTGAGGTGTCCAGCTGCGGGGTCTCAACTGCACTCTGTACTTGACTACACTGACAGAATTTTTTTTGTTGATATTAACTAGATGCGGCTCTTTGTTTTTTTTTTTTCATTCGAATTAACTAGATTTTTCGTGAAATCAAATTTTTCCTATTGCATTCCATTATTAACCCTTCGTGGTCACACATCCAAATTCAATCGCAGTGGTCACACGTGGGTCGATTCTACCCAGTCAGTTTTCATAAAAGTATTGTGACCAAACTATCCGTCCGCCGTGGTGCAAAAAATTACGGACCATGCTTTGAACTTTGTAGATGATGTACAAAAAATTTATTTATAAGAAATAAAATGGCGACGCGTTAAAAAAAATGCATAAATACGTGAAAACGCAAACAAGACACTATTTCGCTAAAAAAAAATCACAGTTCCTTGAATTTTCAACATTTTTACCTAAAACTTGGATGTGATACTCTTTAGGTATGCTACTTTTGGTGAAAAATGGTAGAATGGTGCGCGTTCCAAAAAAGGTATTTATTCCGACGTGTAAAGAGGGTATGATAGGTGGTATGATGATACTTCAAACTCCAGGTAAGATGATGAATACAGTCCCATTCGAAGCCGGGAACTATTATATATTTACGCCAAAAATTGATCTACGGGTCGGTTCGGGTATTTTATCTTTATCGACGAGTATTTTATCTTTATTTATTCAATTTGAATCTAATCTTCGTTCATTTAATTTGTATATACTTAATATTTAAAGGAATAGTTTAAACGAATGAAAAAAATCTATTTGAAACAAATAGGGTCGTAGTAGGCCGCGAGACAAGGTAAATGCCTATTTAATTTAAATAGATTCTATTTAAATTAAATTGTGGACATCGCGAATATAGCTTCTCTCTCTATGCTTTGCTATTGTTTATTTTTATACTTCTTTCATAGTTCTTCATATGTATCATTTCGCCTAAACTTTTTATACCAAATAATGTAATAAACCGTCCATCAATCAACCACTTTATTGTTTAACCATTCGTCCACGTGGGCACAGGCGATGCAAAGTGCTAGAAAACAATGAGCAAGCAACGCTTGCTTTGCTTGCTCCGAGACTTTATAATGATTATGCAAAATAGATACTCGCTCGTTCCTTCGAGCGTAATGGGGTGCGTATGAAAATACATGTTTATATGCAAACCCACAGTAGCTAATAGAAATGCATACGAGTTTTAACAATAAGCTCATTACTATTAATACTGCTTGACTGGAGCAAGGGGCCAATCCAATCGTGATCAAATTAAAGTAGGGGCCTAAGAGAGGTCCGGGGCATTCAATAGTTTCATACCCAAACGAGAGAGAGAGAGAGAGAGAGAGAGAGAGAGAGAGAGAGAGAGAGAGAGAGAGAGAGAGAGAGAGAGAGAGAGAGAGAGAGAGGGAGAGAGAGAGAGAGAGACCGGGGAACAAGCGCTCTCTGTACGAGAAAGTAACGTTGTTCTCGGCCTAGCAATCATTATATTCAATATATTCAATTAATTAACTCGGTTTGTGTTTGGCGGCCTCGCAGTAAGGGTTCCATATACATGATAAAATATGTACAGCGGTTTCTCCGTTCATCGTATGACGTTGACCCGTACTATTAACAAGAGTGCCTGTCGTTTATTTATTGTGTATTAGCGTTCGATTCGTAAACCGTTGGAACAGGAAATCGCCCGATGTGTGTTTGGAAGAGAAAGAGCAAGACAGACAGACAGACAGAGCGAGAAACAGAGATAAAACGATCAGGAGAGAAAAGCGGGCAAAACGAGCCGCGTGGGGGGGGAGGGGTCAGGGGGGTTAGAGAGAAATTGGAGGTAGAACGGGTGGACGGGTTGTGCGATCACGGAATAATGGGAAAAGCTTGCTACCGCGGAACGAACACAACCAACAAAAGCGAGGAAAACCGGGCTGCGGAAAACCATGCAAATCCAATTTCATCGACTAATCATGTGTGTCGATTAATTGCTTTAATCTTGTCAATAATTTATACGAGTAATATCGAACAACAATAATACTATATGATGGCGCTTTGGAGCATAAACACGAGCCAACGCGACGGACAGAATTTTCAACTCGTAAATTACACAATGATCTTGAATTTGTTCTAAACAAAAGACCAATATTTATCATTTATTTGGAATTCGTAAATTCACTGGATCATCATCGTCGTTCTTCCAGAGGCTGTACACGTTACAACTTTGGCCAGCAATTTGAGCGATGAAACATATTGGAGTACACAACTTTTCAGATCCTCAGTCACCTTCCAAGGGAAAAAAAAGGTTTGTCGAGTTTTTCAAAATGTTCAAGTGGCCTAACCCCTCAAGGGGCTATTCTATCGTGATAGCTAAAAAAATAAGCTATTTTTTTTTTTCTAAAACTGTTGCATGTAGGGGAGAGTGGGGCACAATGTGTCACGGGGCACAGTGAGCCACATGCGGTTTCTCGGAGGTTTTTAGCTCGTAAATTCCGAAATTTGATGTCTTGGACAGCGATTTACATTAGGTTTTGTCAAGCCTAAAAGAAAGTCGATAGCAGCTCACAAAGGATTACCCAAAATTAAAAATTGATTTGAGGCTTGGAAAGAAAATATTTCGCTCGCCGGGAAATGTAAAATATAACGACACTTTCTGTAGCGGCTCTGGTTTTCGATCCTAATCGATAGTTTCATTATTTATTATGAACTCAGTGACTTGTGTTTTTCCATTCGTAATTTAATTAATAGTTATTTTCCTCAATAATCCAATATTTTACTAGTGGGGTAGAATGTGTCACCGAGTGGTGGGGCAAATCGAGTCGACTCCCGATGAGGAAACAAAGAAGTGACGACACTCCGAAGAAGCGCATTGTGTCACGGGCAACTGTCAACTACATGCGATTTCTCGGAGTTTTGTAGCTTGCAAAATCCGAAATTTTTTGTGTTGGTCCGTGATTTATATTAAGTTTCGGCTCTCCTAAAAGAACGTCAATAGCAGCTCACGAAGAATTATTAAAAGTACAAAATTAGTTTGAGCCTCGAACTAAAAAGTTCGCTTGCCGGGAAAACGTCAAATATTGTGGGGCAGTTGTGTGGAGCACAATGTGTCATCGAGTTGTTGAGCACAATGAGTCGTCTACCAGTGTTATTGGCAAATAATACCCGTTGTGAAATGATCGGTATGTATGAAAATCTGTTATCTGTGTTAGGAAAATATAAGACTTTCAACCGGCTCGTTGTACCCTAAGTTTCGCAGCACTTGATACACTGTACCCACTTATCTGACACATTGTACCCCACCCGTGGGGCACAATGAGCCAATCCGCGAATTTTTTCAAACCCATGATTTTAGGATTTTTAATCTTTTTGCAAAAAAATATGGTAGCTTTATTGTACTTCCAAAGATCTATAAAATCGGTTATGACATTTTTTTTTGTAATCAGACTACTTTGGTAAGAGTAAACATTCGATAGAAAAAAAGTGACACACCGTGCCCCACTTTCCCCTATCGGTACAAACTTTTTTTCCCTTAAAAGTACACTCTTACAGAATATAAAACAATTTTTTGTTGTTGCATATAAATGTATATTTATTTAACAATTGATAATGGTGTAAAGGTATGAAAAAAACGTATGTCGCTAGCGTTAATAATTTGCGCTCTACAGGTAATCTGAAACAAAAAATTCAAAAAGATTCTTAATCTATACGAGCGTCGTTATCGCCCAAACTAGAATTATTATTTTATATTGAAAAATAACAAGATGGCGTCATTTTTTGAAAGTGTTCAAAAACACGTTTTTTTCGTTATAATTCGGGCGAAAGTATAAGTAAAAATTAATATTTTTTTAATAATTCTAGTTCGGGTGATAGCGACATTCATATTTTTTTGAATTTTTTGTTCCAGATTACCTGAAGAGCCCAAATCATCACCGCCAGCGACATACGTTTTTTTTCATGCCTTTACACAATTATAAATTGTTAAATAAATATACATTTATGTGCAACAAAAAAAAATGTATTCCACTCTATAAGAGTGTACCTTTAAACGAAAAAAGACCTTGTATCGATACATGCAATAATTAAAAAAAAACAATGATTAAACAATAGCTTATTTTTTGAGCCTTCGCAGTAGAATAGCTCCTCAAAGCTTGCACCGTATCGAGACAGAAGACAAGAGACGATAAGGCACGGATTGCCTTATATCTTAATTATAAAAAAATCGATTTTATCCACCCACGAAGAATATATTCAAATTTGTCAAACCGTCGGAAGGTATTACGTTGACGTGTTTCGTTTGAGTTGAGCAAACGTAAGATCCGTTCTTGGATTATCGAACAGATTTGTTTTCTAAGAGATTTTCATGAATTCTCAAATCGTATTTCTTCGCCGCGATATTTGCAAGTTTGTTTTATAATTGCATCTCTTCTTCTCGTTTCATATTTGTTCGACCTGAATTTTCATGCATTTGTAACGAGCACCTCCAGCTGGTGCTAAGTGATCCGATATGTTGCGCCGTAACGCTGTACGCCCGAGGGGAAAAAAAAAAAAAAAAACAAAATGAGATAACCTAAGCATCAAATAATATGCGGAAGGAAAAAAAAACTACGTAAGAAAAATAAGGTGTAATGAAAGAAAAGGTAAACTTGTAGAAGCGGCCCCGTGAGCAGAATCTTGGCAGGTGACGAGCTGACGGATGCTTAATTAAGGTCTTCGACTGGAACGCTAAGAAAGAGACGTAGAGAGAATGAGAGTGGAGGGGGAAGCAAGGGAAGACGATTTCACGGCGCGAATAGATCTATTACCGCTGCGGTAATTCGCATTGCCTTGGTAGTACAGCAGTGGGCTCATTCTATCTTGCCGTGAGTGCACCTGATTTCAAATTGTGTTCTACCATTCTCTCTCTCTCTCTTTCTCTCTCTCTCTCTTTCTCTCTTTCTCTCTCTCTCTCTCTCTCTCTCTCTCTCTCTCTCTCTCTCTCTCTTTCTCTCTATATGTAATTAATTAATCAGATATAGTTATCTCATTAATTAATACGCAGTGAATTAGTATTGTGGCTGTGTCGATTGTGGCCTTTGGTTTGATGTTGATATTTTATTTTGGATTCCGAATTTTGATTTTGATTTTCATTCGGATTTGGATTTTATTTTGCATTTTATTTTGCTTGATTTTGTCTGATTTTCATTCGAATTCGGTTTTTATTTTCAATTTTATTTTCCTTGATTAAGTCTGATTTTAATTCGAATTTGGATTTTATTATGCTCGATTTTATTTGATTTTCATTCAAATTTCGATTTTATTTTGCTTGATTTTGTCTAATAAGACAAAATCAAGCAAAATAAAATCAAAATAAAATCAAGCAAAATAAAATCAAAAATAAAATCAAAATTCGAATGAAAATATTCATTCGAATTTTAATTTTATTTTGCTTGATTTTGTCTGATTTTCATTCGCTTTTTGATACACATTGCTGGATTTCTGGTCGAATCTGATTCTGAATTTAAATGAAATCTTCATTTCGATACGTTTTGGCCTTTTCTGGGCTGTCTAGCAATCAATTAATTCATTAATTAACGACTCCAAGAGGCTTATTTTGTATAGTTTATATAAAAAAATGTATATCTTCATTATTTCTGAATTTTCTAGTTTTACTCTTCATTGAATTTATTGATTGTAAATCAGTGCTTTAGTGTAAGGTCATCATTTTGCGCTTGCGATATTACACTTTTTAAATTATTTTGCGTTTGCGACACTGCTATTTTTGTTACTTTTATTTTCATTTTTACTTGTTACTTCATTGATCTTTAAACATCTCCATTATTATTATTATTTTATTCTCTGTTGTGTTTATATCACTGGAATTCACTCACTTAAGGTGTACATACTTCATTTGCTCGAACGTTGGACTAAATTCTATCAATCGATAAATTCTATCAATCGATCTCGCATTCTTCAAGCATTCAACTCAGCTTTCTCCTCTTTTATCGCTTACTCGAACTGGTTTGCATCCTCTAATTAACATCTAGATTATCTTCTTAGTTATCTTCTTGATATCATTGTCTTGATTCAATATATTTAGAATATCTTAATGCATAAAAATATTTGATTTGCTGACATCAAATAATTTGCTCTTCTATTCTTACAAGGAAACGTCTCGAGGTGTCCCCCTCCGAATTTCATGGAAATTTGGCATTTATGTAAAGTGGGTTAAAAAAATCGATACGGATTTTTTAAATATTTGCGGAATGCCATTTTTAAGGGGTGAAGTTAAGGGGTGAAGTTAACCCTTGAAAATAAGGGAGTTTTTCGTGTTTCGGAATAAAATAAAAAAGGAAACGAGATGCGAAGCAAATTTCAAATTGCAATAATGTTTAATTTGGCGAGTGCTATATATTTGAAATGATAACGGTGCAGATAACAAGAAATTTCGTATTGTTTATTACAAAAAATGCCCTTCTTTAGTGCGTATCTTCGAAAGTTTTCATCCGATTGGAATGTTGATTTGCACACGTGTAGAGGATGGAAAACTAGCGGATACGTGTTTTTTTTTTCCAATATCCTGGAATCAAGATGTTGAAACCGCCCTTTGATTGTTTTGGCCAATACCAACGTACAATGAGCAAACCTTTTGCGCAACTCGGTCAAGTTCGTATCAATACAAGCTCGTTCGATCACTCTATTAAATATTTATTTAAAATATACTCGCTCCACCTTTCACCCCCATCTGAAGAGCAAACCGCCCAAGGGTCTCCCCTCCAGCATTGAAAAGAATTGTAGAAAAGAAAGTGGATCAAAATGAAAGTAAAATTGTTCGCAAATAAATCTTTTCCTTTTCCCATGCACAAATATTGTCTGATTCGGATTAGGTTCCTGGTTACTCAATCGGGATTCAGTCGGACATCGGATCGGATCCGGGAGTGAAATGTAACGCTCGCAAATTGGATTCCAGCCAGGATCCTAATCCGGAACTATTAATGGCTCTAGTCAGAATCCAAATAGAAACTTTGTATAGAATCCAGGGTAGAATCCAGAACTTATGGAACAAGATCTAGTTCTATATCAAATCGGATCCCAAGGATGAATGTAAAAATCACCAGGAGATACCGATCCGTATCAGCTGGAGACGCTGGACGTTTTCTGAAATCATTTATTCAAGGATCTTAAAAAGATTATATAAAAATTGATGCTACAGTATAACTGTCAAAACTGATATATTTTAATAATAGAATTTCGAACAAAATTCTTTACATTTAATTAAAAAATCGAAAAAAAAAACAATATACAGACCTTGAAAGGATTATATTTTCTGGAGAAAAGTGATATAGGTAATTCATTCTAAGCAATTATATTTAAATTAAATGGAGATCGTCCGAACTAAGAAAATAGGTATTTAATTTTCTAAGAAAAATGTATTTAATACGTATTTCAAATTCTTGCCACGACGTCTCCGCCTTATGATACATAGTGGGCGCAATTTGGATTCTGATGAGGATACCCCTTCTAGGGAATCCGTATCATATCCCGATCGGAACTTAGGTATCCCTAAGAAATTTTTGCACGGGTTGTTCGTGGGAATAAGATTTCATTTCTCAATGTTCGTTAGAGCATCGATCACCTATAACTTATCGATTTCTTGTTTTCCAACACCATTGATACACGGAGAGAATTAAAAAGTAATTTTTGTCGTAAATTTCACGGTAAAAATTACCGTGATATATTTCAATGTGGTAAACAAGTGAGAAAAGCATAATAATTCGTATGCGACAAGTTTTTTTTTAACTCACGTTACAGAAAATTTCAAATACGTAGCTAAAATTTTACTATACAAGAAGGGTAGCGCGCACAATAATTTTTACCGAGAGCACAATACATTTTCCTATAACACTCATTAAATTTCATAATAAATCTTAAAATAACTTTTATAAAGACGATACTTTTTTATAGACATTTTTGAAAGGCATAAAATAATAAAATGCACAGTAAAATTTCGCTGATATTATATATTTTTTAAATTTAAGTTTTGCGTATTTTGTTACACATCAAAATTTACTAGAAAATCTGGTAAAATTTTCTATTTGGAGAAGAAATTTTATTTTATTTTTGTGAAAATCTGTGTTTTACTCAGTAATAATAAGCGAAGTTCCAGGGTTGTCATCTGGTTACCGTTACTGCACGGTAATTTTTAACATTTAATTCTCTCCGTGTACGTGCCTTTGGTACGTGCTTTGCCAACAAAATCAATTAGTGAAATTCATTTCACTAATCACAAGTCGCGTGAAAATCAACTTTCTGATGAAACAGATGTTTCTGGCATCAATGTTTTCTCACGCATTTCGAATAGCTCAACGAAACGAGCTGATATACGTTTATTTATAAAGCCTCGGTCACCCTAGCGTCTATGTATAACAGAAAAACCAAGCCTTAGTCACTAGCTATGTCACGTGGTTTAGGTCGAAAGTTTCGCGTCGCGCATAGCGCAAAGCACCCCTTGCAGCCCGAGGGTGGTTCATACCCAACTATCCGTTTCTATACTTCTATGTTCGGCGCTCAACGAGGTTCCGGTAGCGCGAAAAATGAACGGGAAAGAATGAGTGGGCGGGGAGAGGTGGCCAAGTAGGGGATGAGAAGCGTACGTGCGAAGATAGAATTGTCGAGCAACGTATGTGTTGATGCTGGAATTGCTTCGTTAAATATTGTATTGTCGTACCATGCGGAAGCATCGGAAAAGGCTATGTAACAGGGCTCCTCCACATCTGCGGTTACCCTCTCACCCTTTTTTCTGCCTTCTCCGATCCAATATACACCCTCGCTCGTGGAAAATGATGTTTCGCAATGCCGCCGAGCACCACGACTATACGTTATAACCGCACGGATTTCTTTCCAACTACGACGAGCGGAAAAACGCGGCTCGTGAGCAAAATCGAGGAGCTCCGGACCCAAACGCACAAGACAGATACACTGCCGGCCAAAAGTTTGGATACACTAGTCGAAATTTCTTACCGCACTAAAAGTTAGATAGCGGACTCAAAAATAAAGATAATTGAATTTCCCAAGTGGCGTTTTAAAGAGGACAAGTTTACCTTTATTTTTCTTTTTTTTGGAAAATTCTCTACGATTTCTTTTCGTCGAGGTACGCACTTTTGAACATGGACATTATCCGGCTATTTTTTGGCCGTCGAAAATTAATTGCAAAATTTGTGGAAAATTTTTCCGCTGTTTTTTACGGTAAACTCAAAAAGGATATCAAAACCTACATTTTTATTTCTTGAGAAAGTCTCGTACGATTTTTTTTTCACCTCAGTATTGCATTTTTAGCTAAGAAAGACATGTTTTAGAAAAAAAGGCATCATCGAAGAACTATAGGGTTTCAGAGGAAATGTCGAGAGGCTAAAAAGAGCTCGGGACCCAAACGCACAAGACATACACTGCCGGCCAAAAGTTTGGATACACTAGTCGAAATTTCTTACCGCACTAAAAGTTAGATAGCGGACTCAAAAATAAAGATAATTGAATTTCCCAAGTGGCGTTTTAAAGAGGACAAGTTTACCTTTATTTTTCTTTTTTTTGGAAAATTCTCTACGATTTCTTTTCGTCGAGGTACGCACTTTTGAACATGGACATTATCCGGCTATTTTTTGGCCGTCGAAAATTAATTGCAAAATTTGTGGAAAATTTTTCCGCTGTTTTTTACGGTAAACTCAAAAAGGATATCAAAACCTACATTTTTATTTCTTGAGAAAGTCTCGTACGATTTTTTTTTCACCTCAGTATTGCATTTTTAGCTAAGAAAGACATGTTTTAGAAAAAAAAAGGCATCATCGAAGAACTATAGGGTTTCAGAGGAAATGTCGAGACGGTAAAAAGTTGAATGGATTTACACGGGAGTGGCTAGATTTTTTCAGAATTTTTTTGGAGATTTTTTTTTACCATTTTTCATTGGAACGTTGATATTTTTCACGTCACGTGAAATTTTTTTTCCATTTTTATACCGATTTTTCGAGCCCCACAATGGTATAAACCCTTAAATGATTGTCACTGCCATTAACAAGGTAATCGATTTTCGTTGAAAATAGGAAGAAATAAAAGGGGGTGCGAAGTGCTGTTAAGAGTCATGTATGAAACGGAACTTAATCTCAAACGGAAAGGACTTTGTATAGCAGAAGGTGTACAATGGCTCTCTTATGTACTATGACTAAGGGTGGGAAAAAAGTAGCTGAGCGATTAGATTTAACTTAAGTAATAAGCAGCTGGGCTACGATAAATAAAACTCACGCTAACGTCACGTCGACTGTCTTGTGCTCCAGATCTCATGAACGCGTCGTCACTCTTCGCTACTGATGCACGTAACGCTTTCTCTTCGCCCCGTTTCTCTATTTCCTCCGGGGCACCCTTACGAACCGCCCAGCACAACTCGACCCCCTCTCCACTTTTTTTTTTAATCTCGTTTCTGCACCCCCGTGGTTTGAACCGAGTTTCGCAACGCGATCATGCCCTCGCTGTTCACCTATATATATATATATATATGTATATATATATATATATATGTTTATGTATATAGATCGCACATGATCATATATACAGGTGGAAACGGGGTGGAGATCGCTAGCTCTATACCCCGTTCACAGTACTCGGTAGGGGTGATTTGTCGCGGTGGATATGAGGGCGGCGAATGCCTCTCTCTGGACGCAATATTATTTTAAACGATGATATAGGAGGGGCGCGTGGTGCCGCAGAAACCACACTATCGCAAACTATACGTGTACCTGAATGTCCCGTTCTCTCACCCTCGCCCTCACAGAATCCTCCCACCCTTGCATTTGCCCTCTCATCTCGCTTCTAGAGTAGGTATCGCCAGACAAGAATTTCGCGAAATGAAAATCACGAAACGTACATAGGATGCCCCTCGGCGTATCGAGACAATCCTGCCTTCCGCACCTCCACGTATCTACCTATATACTTTTTTTTAAATATGAAACATTCGTGAGTAAAACGTTAGAAGCTCGGCTCGTGGCCTTTTATTATTTTACTTCGTGCTGTAGGCTTCATGGAAAATAATGCGATCCATCTATAGATTTTTTTCCCCAGTTAATTTAGGCATTATTACACGGAGAGAATTAAAAAGTAATTTTTGTCGTGAATTTCACGGTAAAAATTATCGTGATATATTTCAATGTGGTGACAAGTGAGAAAAGCATAATAATTCGTATGCGACAAGTCTTTTTTTAACTCACGTTACAGAAAATTTCAAATACGTAGCTGAAATTTTACTATACAAGAAGGGTAGCGCGAACGATAATTTTTACCAAGAGCACAATACATTTTCCTATAACACTCATTAAATTTTATAATAAATCTTAAAATAATTGTTATAAAGACGATACTTTTTTATAGACATTTTTGAAAGGCATAAAATAATAAAATGCACAGTAAAATTTCGCTGATATTATAGATTTTTTAAATTTAAGTTTTGCGTATTTTGTTACACATGAAAATTTACTAGAAAATCTGGTAAAATTTTCTATCTGAAGAAGAAATTTTATTTTATTTTCGTGAAAATCTGTGTTTTACTCAGTAATAATAAGCGAAGTTTCAGGGTTGCCATCTGGTTAGCGTTACTGCACGGTAATTTTTAACATTTAATTCTCTCCGTGTAACGTCAGTGTTAATTGGAAGCCTTGGAAGCCTGGATTGGAGTTCCACAGCCAGTGGAACTCCACAAAAGAAAAAGCTTTTTCGATTTGAGGGACGAGGGATTAAATACTCAGGAGATACATTACCGATCGATGATGTAGGGCACGGAAGGGCATGTTGAGCAAGTTTGGAATTATCGCGCTGCAATTCCATAACAGTCTGCCGTATAAAAATGAAACCTACTTTGGTCAATAGGACATTTATCTGGGGAAAAAAATTCTGTAGACAAAATGCCTGTTATCCTTATTGTTTCACAGATAATCGCTCTTAAATGACTAAGGTCATATTTGCTGAACCTGCCCCGATAGTGGGGTAAGTTGAGCATGAGTATGAGGTAAGTTGGGCAAAGTAAGAATTGCATTAAAAAAATCAGACGTATGCAACATGATTTGGTACAATGTAGTAATAAACCAACATTTGCTTGTTAATTAGTTAAGTTTTGAAACATTAACGTTAATTGCAATGAACTTTGAAATATTTTTTCTCATACAATGTTAGAAGAAAATCTTTCAATCATGTTTTTTTTTACTTTTGGATGCAAATATAATGAAACGTCCTGTGTTACCGTCTCGTCCATCGCATGGCAACGAAATATTCCAGATATTTCGTTTATTCAACTTACCCGACTGCTCAACATGACCCTCCCTACCCTACACTCTGGAACGCTTTTCACGTGATTTTTCTTATCGCGTGCTCGTTTTAGTAGAACGTCCATTTTCTGATAATTTCACAAGTGCAGTTTTTTGCACACGGTACTTTAGGTTCGAAAAGCCGAAGCATTAAAATGATAAATCTGAAAAATGGTTTTACGTCTTACTGATTGAGTGAAGATGCGAACGGTCATGATAAAAGTCGAATTTCGTGTGAAAGAAAGAGGAATTTCGAGATTTCCTTTCGAAGTCGTACTCCTAAGGTAGTAGTCTCGCTACAGTCGCGTTGAAAAGTTTATTCTCCGCTCAATCGATGAAAGTTTTGAAATATTGCGAAATATCTTTATAATGTAGGTTTTACATCTTATCGGGATGTAAAAACGGGATGTAAGTATCGGGATGTATCGGGATGTAAGTAATGATGAAAATGCCTAAAATAAAGTTTAGAGATCCAAAAAATAAGAACGTTCCCTCCATCACCTAGCCCTCACTTTTGTATGAGACTATCCATTCCGACTACTAATACGTAGGATATGCACATACTACTGTAGTCTAGCGAGCGCGGAGATCGTGGCAACGTCGCAAGCCCAGCGAATTTTTTTCGTGATATTTGGCGCTAGCGTCGCTAGACATTGTTTAATTTAAATCGCTATATCTCTGAAACTACACGATCAAAATTCATGATTTTTTTTACCCACTTCGTCAAACGTTCCTCTGTAATTGAGAATTTAAAAAAAATCTGTAGAAAAGTTTGGAAGTTATAGCGTGAAATGTAAAATTTTCCACTTCTCCACATAAGAACACCTGTCAAACCGTGCAATCTTTGATTGCCTCGAATACACAACGTTGAATCCTTTGAAATTTTGCAGGTAACCACTTAATAGTGTCATTAATAATAATTCAATGTACTTAATAATAATTCCCTTAATAATGTCTAGACCAGGATACTCCCTTAACGCCAGCTACTGTGAATTCCGTTCGCGTCACACGCAAGGAAAGGAATACTTTGATTCTAAGCTAAGCATCGTCAAAACAGGTACATACAACAGATAGAAGACGTGACTTCTTCGATCTGAATCTCTCGTTCAAATAAAGCTGCATGTGTGAACTCCAACAAAATTTCGCAAGCAAAACGATAGCTACGTATGAGTATGTCGTATGTAGGAAAACCTTCAATTTTTGGGTGTATAGATCTCGGTGTACGAATACACCGACCAACCGGAAGTGGATACGGAAGATCACGTGTAACTCGTTCCACCTCTTTCCACTTTTCTACATCTCGTTTCGCCAGTTTACCGCCATATGTGCTTCCTCGTGCCTTCGCTCTTCCCTATATCGTCATCTCCCCCCCTCTCTCGCTCTCTCTCTCTCTCTCTCTCTCTCTCTCTCTCTCTCTCTCTCTCTCTCTCTCTCTCTTCTCTCTCTCTCTCTCTGTCTCTCTCTCTTTCCCACACTCGGTCTACTCCTCTCTTTTGGTAACTTCGATGCCACTGCACATACGGACCAGTCAGTTTAACTCGAAATATCGTGCTACTTTCAGAGTGATCGGCCTGGCGCTGATTCAAAAGGGATGCGTTATTAACAGTCCTTCTCTACCGGCCAAAATTCTCTCGCATGTATTTAGATCTCTGTGTGTTCGTGTGCGAACGCGAGTGCGCAATTTCTTGGCCCTGTACCAGAAAACGTAACTCTCCAAGGTACGAGACACTTCCGACACTGACCTCAAGTTCCACCGGCCCTCAATGTATATGTGTACTCCCACGCGTGTACAAAAAGCTTCTTTCTATCCATTTGCTTCCACCTCCGAGTGTTAGTTTTGTGAAGAAAAAAAAATAGGATCAGTCGAGACGTTACGAGAGAAGTCACCCCTTAATTTTTCCTCTGCTGCTCTTGTCAGTTAGCGATACGATTTATCGCCGATACGTGTCGCATACTTCCATATCCTTCATCCTGGCTGGAGAACCGCTGCTTCGAGCTACTGCCTGTAGTGTTTCTTCACGTGCCTTCCTTTATCTCTTCTTTTCGTGGTTATAATGATAGTGCTGACGGCAATGACAAGCATGATCGTGATAACCCACACCAATCATGATTTCGGCAAATCCTAGAATCTGGCAACAGAAGCTACTTAAGGCCTTACGCCAGCTCGGAGCTCGGAAAAATAGATATAAAAATGAAAAAAAAAGTTATATACCTATTTTAATATATAAAAGAATTTTATACGAAAATAAGAAATAGAATGTATGAAAATTAATTGACAGAAATACACATGGATAGGTATTGGGAAGACAAGGCGATCAGCGGAGAAATAAAAAAGAGACGGCAACAAAGAGTATCCAGACTCCAAATGCAAAATTTCCAAAGAGGCAAATGAAAATTTGAGACAGATTTGCGGGTGTACGAAAGTTAAGGGGAAACTCAATAAAGAGATAGTCAAGAAATTAGAACAATGGTTGAAAAAGAGCAGGGGGATAGAAAAAGATCGCAGAATAGAGGAACAACTGAAAAAGCAATCGGCAAAATAATTATGTGACTATATTAGGCAATCCGAGAAACTAGAATATTAAGATAGATGTAAGATAATAATAAAGCCTATGTAAATAATAAGAAAACCGATGTAAACACGTATGTAAAGGTGAAGGGTAGGGCACTAATGTAAACACCCTTAAAAGGGTATACAAGGAATAAATACTATTACTACTACTTCTATATAAAAATTAATTAAATAAGTATATACAATATGATAATATAATAGGATTAAAATAAAAGATATAAAAATTATTTTAATGTATAAAATAATTATTATTTTTCACAAATACATTTCAGTTTCATAAACAAATTTCGAAATATCGAATAATTTTTTTTTTAATGGATCAGGTATAAGTTCTTTAGTAGGACCCTCTTTTAAAAATCCTTGCCGATGATGGAATTTTTTTGTCAAACATCGTCTGAAAAATAAAAATAAAATTTTCTTGTAAAGAAATGTAACAGCTAAAGTGTAGCATAGGGAAAGAATGGAAAAAAAAAATTGTAGAAATGACAGCTGTTTGAAAAAAAACTCTGATTTCTGTCAAAATGTTGAGTTTTACAAGTGAATAAAATATGAACGTGGAATTCAATCAAAAAAATCCTATGCTACATCCTAGATAATATTACAAAGAATATGTGGTATAAATTGCGTCAAAATCGGTTGAGTAGATCTCGAGATATTTTGTCCGCCAGTTTGATAGAAAGGTCTTACTAGAAGACTTATATCTCCGCCAGTTTTTAATTTTTTTTCATACCTTTTTTTTATTAGTTCATAAAACTATAATGTATTTGTAAAAAATAAAAAAATTATATATTTTCAATGGCCACGTTAACATTAAAAAAAATTGCTATACCTATTTTGGTACCAAAAGGTACCAAAAGCGAAAGATAGACCGAGCGATGAGAACACCTGGCCAGGGTGGGTGAGAGGTTCTGGTATAACGTCAGAAATATCAGAGCTTTTCCGACCATTGTTCTCTTGCACTCCATATGTGGATTCTCAATCTTCACGAACACTGAGAGTTTGGTCAATCCACTGCCACAGCAATCCCTCTCAGGATCGTCCGTCTTTCGTTTTATACCACAACACCGCTTCGCATGGATATAGTATGACGAGTGCCGTGCCAGATCTTTCGAGGCTAGGCGGGACGGGAGACGAATGGCAAAAGGTAAAACGAGGGATAGGAATCCCTACTCCATCCTTCGTTTCATTCCCAAACCCTTGATAGAAAGTCAATTTGCCCGGCTCTGTTCGAGGTAAGTCACGTGCGCGTTCCCGCTCATCTGGTGAGCTTCCGGTTGAGACTTCCGGTCGGCAGGAAGCTAGTTCGGGCAGTTTGTTACTGCATTCATTTCCTCGCATCCCTTCAACCCTTGTTCCTCCTTTTTCTCTGTCCTGCTATCCATTTTCGGCAGACGTTTTCTCTATATTCGTTGACCCAAACACTGCTTATGTTTTGCGTACAACATACACGAGGAAGCTTCCGGCCCTATCCGATGAGCTTGCAAAAGAACTTGTCACTGGAGGATCAGTCATCGGAGAAAAAAACTTTCCAAGGATGCCATCGAAGACCAACGGATGAGAGGAGGATTGGACGTTGATGCTAATGAGGAACATCACTTGCGTATTCGCCTTCGATTTTGTTGAAACTCTAATATGATAAAGTATTGACACGTATTTTTTTATCGGCGGAAAAACGGCTTTAAGGGCATCCCTTAAACTGCGAATGGAAAGAAACTCAGAGGGGGTAGTTTACCCTTGAGACAAACGTAATTATTGCAAAACATGAGAAATCATGGAATTGTAGTTTATAGGAATATTTTGATTCTGCAGATATATTTTAAATACAGAAAACACGAACGTGATGAATAAATTCATGTAAAGGGTGGTTTACCCCCTTGTATTTGCTGTCCGGCAAAAACGCAAATACACGTAAACTTAAATCTTGTTCCCTGTTCAAAATGATATCTCCCGTGCGGAAATTGAGTTTGGGCTTTGATCGGGCTCACCTTAATTTTCCCTAACTTTATTAAGGCCCGAGTCTGGAAGCTTCGCATGGGCCATCAGTGGCCGGTCACACTTTGCTACTTAAAGCCATTGAAGGCAAAATAACCAGAGCCTTTAAAATTGCCTTGACGGTGCCGCATAAAAAATTATTGCAGCCATATGCGTACGTGCATGTGTGTGCACTGTGAAAAAAGAAATGTGTTATTTCAATACATTTGAGGCTTAGAATTCTGTCACACGTTTGATCTTGCGTTGTTCCAATGAACGCACTGCATGCGTGTTGGTTCAAGGCATCACAGCTCGTCTACTAAACGCATAGTTTTATTGTTATATTTAATCGATCTCGATAATTATTATGCCACAAATTCTTTAGTCAAGTGATTTGCCCCTATAATAACAAAGTCTAGTAGTATTGGGGGATGTCGCTACTAGGGAATCTACAAGTACACCCCTTAAAGGCCTTCATGTGGTCTCCATACTTAGGCCATAGTTTTAGTCAACCTACCTACCCTACTATTCCCTAATAGGGGCCCGGTCCGGCTCTTTTACGGAAAACCCTACAATGGAATCCACAAATAATCCATTGAAGGCCCCGAATTGTATTAGGTATACCCTGCCAATTTTCCGCACAGGCTGTTTTATTAATTTCCATGTAACCTTCTCAAATGTGGGGTGAAAAAAGGCAAATGGAGGGGTGGTTCATCTCTTAACTTAATTTTTTTTTCAATTATTCTATACCGGGTTTGGGTGTACTTTCGAAAGGCGGAGATCGAATTTCGATCCAAAATTTCGCTTACATTTTAATGTAAGGGGTGTCTGAAAATGACCTGGCATTTTTAAATGCGCGCAATTTTTTCGTGGCGAACATAGAGTAGTAATCTTTGACAGCTGGCATTAGGAAGTATTGAGATTTAGTCATGGATACACGATCGAGCAACGCCTAGAAATTGTGAAAATTCACTGCGAAACAATGCAGCTATTGCAGACGAAGTTTCATGGTCGTGTTATCTCGCGTCGCGGCGATACGAATTGGCCACCAAGATCGTGCGATTTGACACCATTGGACTTCTTTCTTCGGGGTTCGTCTGAAAGAAAAAGTGTATGCCAATTATCCACAGATCATTCCGGAGCTCGGGGAAGCAATTGGACGCACCATTCATGAAATTAGTCCGCAATTGTGCCAAAATGTTATTGAAAATTTCGTGAAAAGAGTGAACGTTTGCAAACAGCCACGAAACGGCCATTTATCGGATATTGTATTCCACACATAACCTCCATGTTTCTACCTTATATTAAAATAAAAATGTTCGTACTTCTCAAATAAATGATACGTTTTATTAATAAAGATGTCAGATCATTTTGAGACACCCTTTAATAGTTTTCAATGTTTTATCACGTATATGATTTTCAAGAAAATCGAAGGCGGGGACACTTGAGTGATGTTCCTTGCAAGTATTTTACTCCCACTCTCTACCATGTTTGAATCAGCACAGTTTCGAGGATTCACTCTTTCTCATCTTCCCTTCCCTTTCTCCATTTTTTAGCTGACTCCCTATGCGTATTTCGATGTACCCTGACCACCAAGGCTCTTCAAGGGATTTAGCCGCTCACAAGGGAAAAAACATCTGAGTGAAACTCGATCGAAAAATACTTCCGATACATTTTTTTTCTTCCTCATCCTCCAGTCTTATGAAATTGAACGCTTCCCGAAACCCCAAATCCAACCTGATAGTTTTCCGGCAAATCCTGTATTTCCTCTCGAAAGAGCTCATGGGAAGTAAAAAATTACAATTTCCCTCTGGTATGTATGCGGATTTGAGACGATTTAAGCCACACTAAGGAACATACGAAATTGTAGAATTTCAAATTGAAAAGAAATCCGCTGCGAGGGTTTTAAGAAACAAACCAACGTAAATATTCGTATTCATCTTGACCGTATATTTTATTTCTTTTTGTTCCTTTTCTCCGTTTTTTTTCGATTGATCCCCTGTTTACCTCGTGTCTGAAAGAAATTGCGATATATCTTCCTGCCGTGACGTGCTCTCAGGTCAATACGAGAGAAACTTCTTCGATGGGCTTTTCATTATATTTCAATACTCTTCAAATATCATTC